>JAHZMT010000633.1:0-25935 GCA_027743785.1 Sinhomidia bicolor | reverse complement strand
TGAGCGCATTCATTGTTGTTACGATGATGGCAAAAACTCTCATATTATTATAATAATTCAGTGAATAGAATAGAAAAAAATGGGAAATACGAATAATATATTTTTTTGTTTGTGTGAATAAATGTGCGTCTGAGATTGCATGTCTTGATATATATATTTTTTTATTATTTGAAAAAAAAGAAAGAAGGAAAGAAAGAATGCACACACGACATCAGCAACAAATAACGACGCGACTTGCGAATATAACAATGCGCTAATACTTTTCTATCAATTTCCAATGAACCAAGCGGGTTTATTTTCTTTTCTCTACTTTGCTCACGTGTGCAATTTGTTATTCCATTCTTTGTGTGTGTGTGAATATTATTGTTATCATGTTAAATTCCTATTACTACATACACATGCATACTTTTATAAATGAGAATATTACCGCTGACCTTTTCTTTTATTCCTTTATTTTCTAAAATGGAAGTTGTCTCTACTTCTTTTTCCAAGAGAAACTTTTTTTCTATATAATATTTTATGTGCATATTCGTGCGTGGTTTTTATTTTTGTGCATAAACTAGCACTAAGGAAAAAAATCTTTCTCAAAACTTACAAAAACATTTCATTTCGTTATGCCTATTCCATGCTTAAATTTCATTCATTTTTCTCATCGCATCGTTATTCTTCTTCTTCTTTTGCTTGAAGAGCTGCTGCTGCTGCTCCTTTTTTGCAATTTTCTCCCAACATTTTCCTTTTGGATGGGATGCGATGCGTTGTCTGTGAAAATTGTTCTTTTGACTGGATGAGTAATTGAGTTGATGCACACAATCTGTGCATAAAAAAGGAAGAAGAAAAGAGAGGATTTTTTGTCTGAGAGTTGGAATGGCGATGCCTTCAAGATATTATTTCCGTTGCTGGTTTTTCTTGTGTGTGTGTGTGTGTGCCGTTCTTTTCCTTTCTATTTTGCATCCTATTTGATGATTTAGATAATATAGACGGACACCAACTAGAGCAGCAGCAGCAGTAGGAGCAGCGGCAAAAACCTCTCGAGTGAGTAGACCAAGTAGTCCATCCATTTAACTGACTGAATTGATTAATAATATTATTACTATTACAATTACTTACTCAAGCAATATAATAATGGTATTAAGTAAGTGAAATTGTAATAGAATAGCTTTTCAAAGGCAGACAGTCGTAGTAGCAAAACTACTACTACAAGCAGTCATCGTGTTACACGAGAAACGCGGTGATAAATGCCATTCCGTGAAAAATTGCAGTCTTCTTCGCCTCTTCTTTTTCTTCTTCTTTATATTTTCTGCTTGTGTGTGTGTGAAAGTAGAAAAAAAGGAAGGAAATCATCCATTTCCCAATCCAATCTTGTATGGCTGCTTGGCTGAATGCATGCATCAATTTAGCAATATTATTATTATTATTGCCATTATTCCACTTTTATACTGCCTACCTACCTATCTACCTACTTATTTATGTAGAAATAATAATAATATTATTATATTTTTTACCTGCCTTGCTTTTGTGCATGATGATGATAATAATAATGTGCTGTTATTCTTCACCATTTTCAGAGAGAAAATGTCCGGAGGAAGACACCTATATAGCAATTGGGCAGAGTGATGCCATTTACAAATAATAATAATATTACAGCAAATATCGGTATCTTATTCTGGTCCTACACACAAAAGCCTAGCCTTCTTTTTTTTGCTTTTTACGCAATTTACACATAGGTAGTAATTTTTTGCTAGAGAAGAAAAAGTAGTGACGCAGACACAAGAAGAATATTAGTTAATTTATTATTTTCCTTGAACAATTTCATTTCATCTTGTCCATATATTATTATTATTCTTCCTTCACACGACGACTCGACGATGCAATTCTTCTTTTATTATACTTCTCAAGTCACTGCTCACCTTCATCAATTAATAGCACAAGATTGATTATATTATACTATTATTTATTATTAATTTTATATATTTATGGTTCGCATAAGCAGCACAAAGGAATAAAAGCAGCGGTTATAAAAATGACTAAATGCGCATTTTATTTTAAAAATGAAGAAGACGACCATGTTTTTAATAAATTTGTATAGAACAAAAGCGCAAGCGAAAATATAAAAGATGATGATGACGATGCGATGATGATGAAACGAGTAGAGAGAAGCCAAAACCAAGGCAAAGAAGAAGTAGAAGAAGAACAAGCCAAGGTTCCGTTTTTTTCTTGCTTGTTGCATGCATGCTTGCATTGCAGTGCATTTATTCATTCATTCATTCCGCCTTTTATGCTTCTTTTCTTCCGAGCTGTCTACTTGATGATAAAGTTGATAATGCTTTTTTTCATCAAGTGTGAATAATGGACGGAGGAACGGACGGATGGAGACCAAGAGAGAGACTAGAGAGAGAAAAACGTATATTACGTGAATGGGTGTTTTGTACGTGTTTTATAAAGGTACTCACTACTTTTTTTGGCAGCGCAATATCCGCCAGGCCAAGAGCTCTCCTGTTTTCAGCTCATCCTCTTCTTCTCCCATTTAATAAAAAATATGAGACGAGGATTTATTTTACTTTTTTATGAGGTGTGCACACCATGTCCTAATGGTACTGCTATACACACATTGCTGCTGTTGCTGTTGTTGTACAGTACCGTATCATATACCTGAAAACTAGCTTGAAGAAACTGTACCCAACACCACCGTCATCATCACCATGCCCCATGTGCATGTGTTGTATATGGTGTTCTACAATGTTTGCAAAATAAATGTAATAATAATTTAACTTTTTAAACAGGGGGGAAAATGTATGTACGTATGTATGTATACATGATAGCCGGAAAGGTTAAATAGCTTGCCGCGGTGCATTGCAAAAATGTATAATGTATTATTTTAAAGGAAAACCTTAAACAGTTGAGAATAATACATGCTTTTTTGGTCATTGATGCAGTTTCAAAGAAAATGGGCACTAACACAAAGCAGTGTGTGTTATGAGTAGAGAGCAGATTATGATGATGATGATAATGAAAAATTTTGAAAAAGGAGCATCAACGGAAGGGTTAATAACACACTTCATCTTCATCATATTATCATCATCTCTTTATGGTGGACTGAACCTCTCTCTCACTCTGTAAGCATATATATGGCTTGTATATTTTTTTGCAAACACTCTGCACTGCACAAATACAATAGACTAAATAATAATATTATGAAAAATCTGTGTGTTACGGTAATATACTCTTTTGTTATTGTTTGCTTCTGCTGTTGCTGATGCTGCAAGCAAGTTTTAAGTTTTTTGGGTACAATTTTTCATTATGTAATGTGGACTTTTTTCCCATTATGCATTTACGATTATTACTTACTGTGTATGCTCATTACATTATTATTATGTAAGTACGTTTTTGCTAAAAAAAAAAAGAAAATTGAAAGAATTTTTTGAAATTTATTTTTTTCTGAGAGTAATATTTGCACTTTTCCACGTACAAACTATAAAAAAGTAACAAGACAAGATAATATGTATTACGAGTGAGTATGTGTGTGTGTGTGCTCAAGAGAGAAAAAAAAATATCTATGAATGTTTGACTGGTGAGGTGAACACTGATAAGTACGTGAGCACCTGTGCCTTTTTTGGGGAAAAAATATGTAAAAACTTATGATGATGTTATTCACAAGCAACAAAATAGGTTTTTTAAAAAACCAAACATATAAATGAAACTACAAAGTTTACATGGGAAAATAGGTTTCTCTCTAGGTATGTAATATGCTTTTATGTAGCAGTCATGCCATGCAAAAAAATATGGTTGCTTCCAGTCAAAAAGTATAAAACGTTTGTTGAATACAAAAATAAGAAGGAAAGATATATTTTTTGGAATAATTTTTACAAAAAAATGAGTAATATTTTGAATTGAAGGAATTATTGCGTTTTCTGTTTGTTATTCCACATGCCACTCTCACTCTCTCTCACACACACAAAATTTTCATGTGCTCATTCTGTCCGCTGCAAAAATTGCAGCAATAATAAAAATGTGTTTGTTTGTGTGTGTGTATGTACCAGGCAATCACCAGGCATGCCAAATACAGCCAGAATATTTAGTAAATATGAAAAAGTAAATTGTGAAGACTAGTAGTCGTAGTAGTAGGCTAATAAGTTTTCAGTTTGTTTTTCTGCGGTTCCAACATACATATTTCGGTGATATTGATCTATCTCTGTGGCTTGTTGCTTTTTATTTGTTTTTTTGCTCTTCTTTGTGGCTACTGTTAATTCTGCAGCAGCAGAGTCTAGTAATCAGGCAGAACAGAAAATTGTATTAACATGATGATCGATTTGTTTGCTGTTTGCTTTCTACTACTGCCGCCGCCACCACCACTTTTGAAAATATTTTAAGTAGACTAGCGACAACCCTCTCTCTCTTCCCCCAATCAGTTCATATTATTAAACATTGTTCATTAAAAACGAAATTGTTATTGGTTTTGACTATTATTAATATTATTATTTTGTTTGACTAGCATTTATGCTATTTAAACTGTACTATTTACAACTCAACTACGGTTGTATAATTGCTGGTTATGTGTACACAGATATTTACGTAAGTTTAGCTAAATAGCCAAAAATAACTGACCATGTTTTTTGGTTCGTTACGCAATTTACACAAGTTTGTTGTACATTAAAAGAAGCAACAGCAGTAGTAAGTATGCTGTGTAGTAACAGACAATTATACTTAGCAAAAGAATGAACAATAATGTAAACAATAATTAAATCGATTTCCCTTTTTTCTTCTAAAATACAATCAGTCAGTCAGCCAGTCAGTCAGGATTTATCAAAAAAGTAAATCCCCTGGCATTGTTGATGTCTACATGACTGCCTGTTGAGTTGTATAAAAAAACGTTTTCAAAAAACATGCATATGGTGTGTGTGTACCTGTGTACCGTTTAAAAATCAGTATGGTCAGGTTTACAATTGGTTGTGCATGACTTATCAAGCCAAAAAGAATAAGAATAAAATATATATATCTCATCTTTCATTGTCTGCTTATCATCACCCATAATAAAATATGAAAGGTACACACAAACACAATAACAACACATTGCATTGCACTTTTAATCAACATGATCAGATTATATGCATGTGCTCGCTCGCACGCTTTTTTTTGCTGCTGCTTTTGCTGCTACGTGAAAAAATGAAAATGCACGTTGTCACCACCATAATCATCATCATCATCAGCTCTTTTCTGAGAGTGCTCTGTATTTAAAATATTTTCTAAATGGTTTTGATAATGATGAGAATTTTTTTTCAAAAAAGTAATGCAAACAAGCAACAACAGATAATATATAGATATATATATAAAAAGAGATTTTGTGCTGAAAGGCATTTTCATGCCCTTTATTTAAAAGAATACAAAACAAAACAAAAAAGGTTTTTTTGGGTATTTAGTAAATTTTTATTGTAAAAACGATGACTTTAAAAAATAAGGTTTTTCGTCAATGACTGCATGGCAGTTACCATTTTTTCATGCCTTTTTGTTGTATGTATGTGTTTTGCACATAAAAAACGTTTTTTCTTTTTTTGTTGCTTTTGGCTATTATTACTATTATAACCTATTACGCATTCATAAAAATGCACTGTTATTGTGCATTCTCTCTCTGTGTGTGTAGCCCGACGTCGTCACTATTAATAAAAAAGCCTTATTTTCTAGTCTACCGATGATACCACTATACTCTTTGCTTGTGTTGGTGGTGGTGCTAGAGTGAAATAAATGGATTTTTTGAACTTTTTGGTCGTTGGGTCTTTTTTTACACGATTACACTTGAAAGTGTGCAGAAAAAAGGTGTAAAAAAGGATTCGATCTTTGTTAGTTAGGACGGATGGATGGATGGATTCAAATTGTGAAAGAAGAGCTTGACTTTGGCTTAGCTTGTGAGAAAAGTAAGAAAGAAAGAAGTGAAGGGGCCAAAAAATATATAGTATAGAAGAGAGGAGGAGGATGATGAGGACGACGACGACTAGTTGAGTGGTATAAGAAGAGAGTGTATGGATGACATGACAGGTAGAATTCATTCATCTCATTCAGAATTCATGACAGGTATTCTCCATCGTCCACACGAACTAACACCACGAAACGTCCCATGCATAATATTCTCTTCGTTTTTTCCTCTACCGTTCTATATTGCTCTTGAAGTACAATATGAATGTATAGAAAACTACATAATATTAATAATTTTTTCTCCGTTTTTTTCTTCTGCATTAAAAAAATTGTACGTATGTAAAAGAGTATGTTTTGTGGCGTTTTTTAAAAACTAACCTTCGCCTATTATGCATGTGTGGTGGTGGTGGTGTACTGTTTAAAAAATAGAAGAAAAAGTGATGAAGGGGTCATCTTTAAATCAGGAAGTTGACATGGCATGCACTCATGCCTCTTTACTATTATGCCTATTGCTCTACTCTCTCGAAAAAAATACATACATGGTACGTATATTTCGCCGCCACTGCCGCCGCTATTTTACTTGCTGTTGTTTTAAAAAAATAAATCACAAAATTGGCCAACAACCTTTAAATGCCCTATAGGTGGATTAGACGGAATGGAAGGAAAATGTATAAAGTACAAAAAAGGAGATATATTACCATGAAATATTTCACGATGTAATTTCATAAATCTATTATTATGATAAAGTCTCTAATAAATATTATAGCATTCATCATCAGAAAAGTCGAGTGGAGGTTTAAACGTCAAGTGTTCAATTTCTCTATATACAATATACAAAGCTGTTTGATATAATATTATAATAGCAAATGCACACATTATACTACTACTACTACTACCATCACCATTACGAACGACAATTTTATTGACCCCGTTTTTATTTTTTTTACTTAGGTGTTCGTCCGCCGTGTAGTATTATAATAGTACTTTGTAGTTCAAACTTTGGTTGTGTTGGTTGGTACACATAATACTTGTCCGTTTTTGCATTATTATGTTTTTTTCATTTCCCGTTTTATATTTATTCATCCGTTTTACTTACTATAAAATATATATAATAATAATATAATAATAATAATGTAATGGTATGCAGAGCAAGCAAGCAAGCAGAAAAGCGAGTATAGTATATTATGCGGATAATAATAATTGATGACGACAACGTGTATTATAATACCTCAGCAGTGCAAATTTAACGTTGTAATATGCCAGTTGGTTTGGTATCATCATTTCAATCTGGATTCCCGAGCATTATTATTATTATTACAATGTACGTATAAATACTTCTAGTACTAGAGCAGCAAGTAGCAAGAAAATAAGTATTTTATATGTCGTATACCTAAACTTGCATAATGCCCGTGTGTGCTCTACTCTTTCAAAAAAAATATTATTATGCAGAGAGAAAGGCAGCAGCCATTTAATACACATACCTCTCTTCATATTAAAAAAAAGAAAACCGTGTACATACACTAAATATTCATGACATTTAACGACTTCTTTTACCTTACAGCCAAACATAATAATAATAATGATGATAGCTAATAGTAATCCACATCGTAAAAAAGAGCAAATATCGCTCTGGTTCTTTTTTGCCTATTAGATAAGCGCATTGGCAGTCATCATCGTCGCCGTCATCAAATATTTGCTTTGCTTTCCTTCCAAGAATTATAAACTGAGAGATAGTGAATAACAAGAAGATAGGATATATAAAAAAAGATTTTGAAGAGAAAAAATTATTATTACCTATGCATAAAAAAATCTACAATGTTGATAATGGTAAGAAGGTGTTGCAGGAGGAAGGAATGAACTTAAACAAACTGTTTCTCTGTTGCTTGCTTATTTTTACTGGTCATAAAGAACCAAAAGACGAGGTGGATGTTGTTGTTGTTGATGATGATGACGATGATGCGTGCTTTGCAAGAAAAACTTGGGGTGTTTTACATAACTTTAGGAAAAATTTATATATGTGTGTATTCTTGTCTGCTATTTGGTTTGGTGGTATACGGTGATGGTTGGTGGTGGTGTATGGCATAAAATTATTATGATTACTATTAAGATGATGATAATGATTCCACGATTTTTTTGTTAAATATTTACAATGGATTATAATGACGCTGATAATGTGTACCTGTGTGGTGCTGTATGTGCAGTAATGTTTTGGGTAGAAAAGACAACAAAGTGGAAGTGAAGAATAAAATAAACTATGCGCGAATATATACACATTCTTTTTCAAAAAATCTTTTTACACGACATATTATTATGTGGATTTAAGTGACGGAGTGAGTGAACAAGGTTATAAACGATTAGGATGGATTGCAGGTTTTTTAATACATATATATAATATGTACCGTGGTGGTGGTGGTAGACGATGATCATGATCATTATTACTGCACACCGGTGAATATTAAAAAAACCCTCTGGGGTCAGCAGTCAGGAGTCATCATCATGAAGCAGGAGGCTAGGTATATATTTCTATTTAATATGGCATGACACATTATAGCAGCAGCAGCAGCATCATGGAAATTTGTGCATGTAATTTTTGCACTAAAAGGGTGTGATAATGTGTCGTCGTGAAAGCTAGTGTGGTTGTGCATGGAATTTTTGATGGATGTCTGGTCTGCCTGCCTGGTCGCTCTACCTGACTTGTGAAGAACAACAAGTGAAAATGATCTGAAGAGACGGAGAGAGATAGACAGGTAGTACCTTGATTCTTCTTCTACTTGTGGAGGTGCTCTATTGTTGCTGAATGCGAAAAAAAATATTGTTTACGCATGTACCTTTTTTATATTACGATGATGATGATGATGACAATGATGATAAGAGGCAGTTATTATGTTTGTGTGCACATTTCATAATAATACCTATAAAAAAGCCACATCATCAGAAAGGAGCCCCTTAGGGTGTCCACTGTCGTAAAAACATGAATTGTTGACATAGCTCACTACCACTACCACACCACCACCGCACCACACTACTACCGCAGAGGAGAGAAGATTTTTTTATTTAAAAACTGGCTTCTTTTACTTACGGTGGTTGGTTTGTTGGTAAAGTGGTGGCGTTTTGTTATAGCTGAGTAGTCAGTCAGGAGGAGGATGATTTTATCAGATAAAAAAACACAAGAAGAGAGACAGAGAGAGAATAATGATGATAAAAACAAAACAATGTAAAAAAATTTTCTTGTGTTGCGCGTACGTGGACTTTATGGAACCCATTAATTTATTGCTTTTAACTCAACAGCAATAACCCTTTTTGCTGTTGTTGTTGCTGCTGCTGATGCCCTGCCAGAGCGTAAGTAAAAAAACAAGTGCAAGTAGGTATGTATATATCAGCATGCTTGTTTATGTATTGTGCACCAATGATCACCTTTTTTTATTTAAACGGGTGGAAAAAATAAATTTGTGTGAGATGAATCACTAGTGAGAAGAGAGAGAATTTCGGGAAAAAGGAGATTTTTTAAAAGGAAAAAAATATAAAAACGACAGGACACATGTAGACCCAATGGATTACACATACGTACACACACGTATATATTCTTTGAAACCAACAATGTTATCCATTATCCTCCACCTCTCTGTTTTTTTCTTCTTCATCATCTCCTCCCGCAATGAATAATAACTAACCATAAAACCCATAACCCATATGGTTCATCAAGCTGGCTTTTTTAGCAGGAAAAAAAATTTAATTGCATTGCAAAGAAGAGAAGAAGAAGAAGGCAGAGAGTTGCACATTTCTCTTTTTTTGTATGCACGTCCGATGCGGAGTGATCGTCAGAATTGTAAATTTTTAGTAATTTCGAAAAGAGTCTTCTCCCCCGATGATATGTTGATGTGTGTGCACCTCTTAATTTGTACGATTTACTTTGAGAGATGAGCATGCAAATTCTTTCTGTTCATTTCACTTGACTCTCTTTAAGAAAAAACTTGACTCTCTTGTTGAGATGAAGAGAGAGAGAGAGAAGTAATAAGTAAAGCTATATGGTATATGGTAAAAAGTGCTCGACCACTTGACGACGACGAAGACGATCAAGTAAGAAGAAAAAAGAAAATGTCTACATCTTTTTAAGACAATGATATATTACGTGTCTTTGATTTCTGTTATGCGTGCCATACACCATTCTTCATTCCTTCTCTCTCTCTCTCTCTCCGACGCTCTAACTCAAGTTGGTTTTTAGTTGTTTCTTATTTCTTCTTAAGAAAAAAATATATAAAATTATGGCAAAAGATATATTTTTTTACATTATTTCCATTCTACAATCTTCATCAGCACTACTATCACCAGTCAAGTTAAGAAATCTTGCTAGCAGCAGCACTGAGAAAAGAAAATGAGCAAACATCTTATTTTTTTCCATCCTCCTCCTCCTCCTCTTTGTACTCAAATGAAGACCGTGACTTAAAATGTGAATGAGAAGAGGAGAATTTCTCATCATCGTCATTTTGTTAAGCTTGCTTACTACTTCTACTACTACCACAACAACAACATCAACAACAGTGTTTGCTTTTGTGAAGTGTGTGGAGGAGGAGAGTGGGGACTGCTGCTGCTGCTGGGGTGATGGATGATGAGAGTAAGCGTAGTTAAAAGGATCGCATGCCTTTTCATTGTCTAGTCTTTTTTTCTTAGCAAACTTATATACGTAGGTATAATACTTGCGCTACACTTTTAATACGATTTTGCAGTTTAAAAAGCAAAGTCTACAAGAATTTGTTTGTGAGTAGTTTTGATGGAATAGCGAGAAGAATATTTCTTTCTGGTTGAGAAAAAAATGATGAACTTTGCAGAGTTCTTATTTTTTGCTGTTGATGATGATGATGAAAAGAACACAAAACTAATGACATAGGTATTCACTTTCATTTATTTAAGCTTTTTTTTCTTTTCTGCTTCTTTGTGATTTTGTTAAAGAAAATGAGGAAGGAAGAATAGAAAATGCACTTTTTAATTTCTACGTGAAGACAGACACAAAAAGACGTGAGTCAAGCTTTTCTTGATGATATGCTCTTTTCTTTCATTTCAGTTCATCTTTCAAAAGTAAATGACCAGACAATAAGCTAATGTTATATTATGGAACTGTTTCATTCGCAAGACAAGAGAGATCACTTAATTTTTTTTCTTTTCTTTTTTGGCTGTCATGTGACCTTTTGGTCTTTTTTGGCGGAGATAAAAAAATACCAGAGTTTTTGGATGTTCAGCTAATTTTTCCGTTGCGGGAGAGAGAACAAGCGAAAAAAAGTCATTTTTCTTGTTTTTGATTCTTTGATACTCAAGTCAGCAATATTTTGCTGCATCTGATCACCCTTTCTGATTGTTCAAAAGAGAGCTTGCTGCTGCTGCAGTAAGCATTGAAGACAATGCAGTTAACTGGTGAAATAAGGCGGAAGGATAAAATATGAGCACATTACTAGCATGTGCATGGACTGTAAAGCCTTCAACATCAACTGCCTACCTATATCATCTGCCAAGGCAATTTCCAATATATCCAATACTGCAGTTAAATGAAATTCATTCTTTTTTCTATCTGATTTTCCTCCATATTGCACATTATCCCATATACATAGTTTTTTCAGTGGTCGCCAGTGTTGTCATATACAAGTCATATCACAAAATGTGTAACTTGGCCACAAACAACCCATATACACTACTATAAACTACGATAATGCTGATAACAATAATAATACGACAAGGCGGCGGTAAAGAAAAAAAACGCAGCGTCAAGTTAAAAAAAACTTTTTTTTCTTTATTTTTTGGCTCAATCCATCCAAAAAGGAATGCTGCAGCGCTGCTGCTATTGCTGCTGCAATGCCAATGCCAAGGTGGTTTGCTTTGGCCAACTAACTTGCAAAAAAAGACAAAACAAGCAACTTCCATAACTTACTTAAAAACTTGCAAGTTATGAGCATCGTTAGAGTTAGAAGAAAGAATTTTTTCGTTCTGTCTTTTGTTTCGGTTGAAGAAACTCATCATCCTCAGCGTATAATCCTCATTATTATTATTATTATTTTAGCTATATGCCTACCTATAATATAATCCATCCATATAATATATTTACCAAGTTATCAACATCATCATCATCCTAGCATGCCCATTCCATGTGATGATGATCATCATCCTGAGAATGATGATACTTTTGCTGCTCATCTCATCTCCTCACTTCATACGTATTTTTTTCTGCCAAGCCTTACTCTTGCAAAGACGGTAAAATGTGATGATGATTATTACAACGCAACGTACGTACAATATATATAGAGTCTCGCAACAAGGATAAAGAATAGCCTGAAAATGAAACTGCGAGCGAGAAAAAAATATGGCATCGCATCATCGTCGCTATTATTATTACCGTCCATAATGGTAAATAATCATGGAGAAATGAATGACCCATGCCATGCCGTACTACTATCATCGTAATCGTCATTATAATCATAACGAAACTTATAAAAGTGTAATATTCACATAGGTATATGTATACACACACTTACATGTAGTAAAAGTAAAGCATGTTTTCCTTTTGTGCAAAAAAATGCCAGTAACTCAAGTCAAGTCATGCTTGTTTGCTATTGCGTTGCTGCTTCTGCTGCTGCTGCGAGTGAGTAGTGCGAGAAGAAATGATATTTTACAAGCTGGATCCCTCCCTGGTGCATGCTTTTCTGTGTGAGAAACAACACGCCACGCACTTTCAGACTTTTATACGCATTTTTTATACAGTTTCCCTTTTGTAATATTTTTTTCTCTACGCTTTGCATTTTAACGTCTCAGTAGACATATGTATGTAAAAGTACATACATTGTTACTGTTTGCGTCTCTCTCTCTCTCTCTGTCTCTGTGAATTTGACAAGATGATAAAGAAAACCACAAATTTTCACAAGAGAGACGCGCTATTTTATTCACCACGACGAGGAGAATGATGTTTGCTTGCAGTGTTTTATGCTGATGATGATGAGGACCATGAAGAAGTAGAAGAAGATGATGATGATACTTTACGTATCATCATATCGTATGATTGTACAGAAAGATAAGAAGGACGAACAACTCTAGAAAAAAAAATATATAAGAATGATAAGAAGAGAGAAAAAGAATACTGCAATCCAGCCAACATTTCTTTTTCAGTTGTTTTGTTCGCGTCCATGTGGTTTTTTGGCTTTTGTATGTGTGACCTGTAGGCATGAAAATACCAAACATACATACATACATTACCACACTTCTTGCACCCAAACAAACAAAAAAAATAAACGATTTCTTTTTTGTCTTGTCTTTTTCATCCATCCAGCAGCAAATCTAATAATAATAATAATAATGCAATGCATCAACAACATGATCCAGGAATCTTCCTCTCTTGTCTTCTCTTCTTCTTGTTCGTCTAGATTATTACGATATGATAAGATGAATAAAAAAGAAGAAGAATAAAGGTCATCATAATATTCTTGTTCTTCTCCACTCTTCTCCTCTAACAAAAGGCCTCTAACCATATAGCATTCAGCATTATTATCAACTTTGTTCAACAATAATATACATACCTACATAAATAGGTAGATATACATATAGCAAAGCTTGCATGCTGCTGCTGCAAGTGCAGCAGTTGAAGTAGACAAGACCCATCTTTTTATTCTTTCCTCAACTCAAAAACATGTGCTTTTTTATTGTTGTCTCTACTCGTCTCCTTGTTGCTCTTGTGTGTTTGAATGTGTGTGGTGGTGATACTATTACTATTATTATTATTTTTTACCATTGTTACTTCAACAATGCCAGCAGTAAAATAGACATGTATATGCATATATATACTAGCAGGCGGGGAAAGAGATACTTATGAAAAAAACGACGAACAAGTGGGTAATGATATGATCACTACTGCCGTTGTTCTACTCCTTTGCGTCTTGTGTTTCCTTCAGAGAGTAGTAGTATAGCTTATATGAATGTATGTATAAGTCTTTTTAACTCGTTTCATTTCTCTCTCGCCTTGCTTCCTCCAGGCAGAAAGAAATGGTATATTTTATATACAAGTATATACTACACTTTGTTCAGAGTTATGATTGCTTTTCGTCTATACACACAATACGCCATATCATTAGCTGCATCCATGATGATGATGATGATGATAATACCGGCAACGAAAGAAGGACGACCGGAGGATATATATATGATACGATGATATGAAGTTGAGAATTATACTTGGCACATGCTTTGTTTTTGTGGTCTGGTCATCCTCTCGGTCAGTCGTCGTCATTATCCCGATGCAGATCCCTATACATTATTATTATTACTATTCATCTGCTCTGTTCTCATTTATTTCTTTTTTTCGTTTCTGGTGCTGGTGGTGGACATTTGATTTCTGATGATGATATATAGCTTGTACAATACACACATTCCACATAGTATGTTGTGTAGGTATACATATTTTTTTACTCTTTTTTATATTTTATGTTGAATGTTTTAAGAAAACAACAAGAGAAAATGTGTGAATCCTCCAGTAAAAAAACGGCTCAAAACACAGCGCACACATCACGGGCATAATGCATGCACAAGGCATAATAATGATGATGATGATGAGCATTAACAGGAGAAATTGTAAATAGGCGTTTCTCTATTCCCTCGAGTAGTTTTCATGATGCAATATATCTATAATAAAAATATAAAACGACACTTGTGAGCATTTACAAATAATGCTATAAAATATAGATGGATAATATACAAGACCAAAAAATGTATAAGAATAGAAAAAAAACTTGCATCGTGGGATTTTTCGTGAGATGCACAGAGAGAAAAAATACAAGCCATAGTGTACAACAATAATAATAATACATTTTAAACCATGTAATTTTTGTACTCACTTTTTTTCTTAAGAAACTGAACAACAAAACGGTACGGTGCAAGCAGAAGGGAGAGAGTGTGTGTATGTGTGTGAGTAATCAGGGCAAACAATCTTGTTTTCAGGGCTTTTTTACTCTTATTAAAATAATTCTGGGATCAAGAGGTCTTCGCTCTTTTGAGAAATAAAAAGCACTTTTGTATTTTTGCTCCTATTTTTTATCCTTGTTTGTTGGTGGTGGTGTATGTGGTGATCTTCCACTTAATAAAAAATAGATGTGTATACAAAAAAACGGTGTAATTTTTAGTTTATGGCTATGTAGCCTGAGAGTGTGTGTAACAAAAAAACTCTAAGGCTAGAAAATCAGAACCTTAAATCTGCTGCAAGTATTTTACATTAATTTTGTAAAGGGCACTACTACTACTACTACAGAGAAAATTACACACTTTCTACTTGCTCTTAAGTAAGTGAGTCGGACTGGAAATTACTGGATAAAGAAAAAAAATGTATACATTACCTATTTCATTCTCATCCAGGACTACGATTACGACGACGACGGCGGGATGGTGCAGGCAGACGTTGAACTGTGTGTTGATGATCTCGATCATTAGGCTAAAAAGTTACTACACTAAAATGATGATGATCATCATCATCATCATCATCACGACCGAAAAAAAAAATTTGTAGACTGCTTGCTGCATATTATGCATCAGCAGTATATATAATAAGCGTGTTTAGATGGATGGATGGAATACATATATTTAAAATGGCTGAGTAGAAGTGTAGTAATTTATTCTTGTGTGATGATCTGAATCCTTTTGTGCTTTATAATATATTCCATAAATATATGTAAGTAAACCAACAACAACAACAACAGCAATAATGATAATAATAATATACGTTATTTTATACGCTTAAGTGCTGGAAGTGGTTCGGGTTTGAGATGATATGTGTGTATATATATGTACGTTTTGAGTAGAAATGCGGTTTTCGGCTTCTTAACTAACAAGCTTCATTTTCTCCATCTCTCCCGACAACAACAACAGCAACTAGAATGCAATCGATGCTGCTGCAATATATCATGCTTCGCCTGTCGTTTCCGTTACCTACTTTGTTAGATTTAAGCTGCTGCTGCAAGCTTCGTATTTTTTTGCTGTTGCTCCTCCAAAACTTTGCCATCCATTCTATATCAGTGTAGCAGCGTGAGCAGTGCTGAATTTATAAGATTTTACTGTAATCATGATGATGATCAGTAGAGAAAGAGAGAGAGAGAGAGAGTAGTTAGAGGATAAGGATGATAGTGGTGTGGGGAATGGGGATGATGGTGGTGGTGGTGGTGCTCATTGTAAATCCGAAGCCAACAAAATTTGTATCTTTCTTGTGCACATAAATTCTCCAGAGGACACACACACACATACTCACTCTCTCACAATCATCCAATAGCACTGCTGCTGCTGTTGTGTGTGGGAACATAAAGTAAAGTTGTGTGAAGGGAGAAGAAGAAAAGTACTTGGAGAAAAGTGAAAGACAGACAAGTCAGTTGCGGTTGCCTCCTTCTTCTTCTTCCCAATCTCCTTTTCGAACGAGAAACGGTTTTCTGGAAAGGAGAAGAAAAAAAAATAAGTGGAACTTGGTCTGGCCTGGGCTATGCTACTGCTATTTACTATGTGTCTACAGCAGAAAACCTTGGGATGATAATGTACACGACGATGATGATGATGATGACGATGACGACGATATGGGGCTCAAGTCTTGTTCTGCTGAACATTAATAGAATTTTTGGTTTGAAAGAAAAGACAAGTATATACTTTATACCTACACGTTTCAAAGTATACAATATACCTATATATAAGCTTTGGTCGTTTATCCACTTGTTTTCCTTCTTCCGTTTTTGGTCACGGAACAATAATGATGGAAATGTGCGTGTGTGTGTGTTTGTGTGCATCTGTGCTTATGCTCCTATGCTCCTTGTCCGAGTTTTGGGAAACCACTTGAGTTTTCGCGAGAAAAACAAGTCATGTCTGCAAAAAGTTTGGTACGTACGCGGAGAAAGCAAAAGCAGACACCAACACACACACACGACGCCACTCGTGTGAGCAGAAACTATTACAGCAACTTAACCAAAAAGAAACATACATTTTTTCCCAGCGAAAAAGAAAATCCGTTATAAAAATCCTAAAAACAATTCCAGCCGTTTTTTCTTCTCTTTTTTTAAAAATGCGACTTTTTTTCCTCTTTAAAAATACCACCATCAGCAGCATCCTGCTGTTGTACATTATTATAAGGTTAGCCTACATTTTTCTACATGAAGAATGATAGCTGGGATGAAGAGGAAGAAGATGATGATAATGGCGCGTTGCACTGGCTGTTCACCTCATCATCATTATGACGATGATAAAGATGAGTACCACCACACCACCAACAGTGTGGGTAGTAGCAGCACCACTACTAAATTTTTTTTCTAGTATTTTTTTTCCTTCAAGAAACATTATGAGTTTTTTAAACCCGTAGGCAAGTTTTCTCTTAAAACTACTACTACTCCACTACTTTCTGCTGCTGTTGCTCCCTTTTCCCAGTGGGAACAAAAGAGGATCCGGAGTTTGCCCTTATTTTACTCCTTGTATTCCTTCAAGTTTGCTTGGTGGAACATTTTCTAGAGAAATACCGAGTATCCTGTGCTTTCTCTTTCTTTTATTTTCTTTGCTGGGAAGGGAGTGGGGAGGAACAGCAGCAAAGAAGAAGAAGACCAGGCCAAAAACTACCTTGCGTTATAAATATGTACCTTTTCTTCTTTGCTACTTTTCTCTCTTTCTTTCTTTAGGTATATCGGCCAAAAGTTCACTGTTACGTTTACTCACTGCTGCTCAAGTAGCAGTAGTAGAAGAGTAGAATGNCCTTGCGTTATAAATATGTACCTTTCCTTCTTTGCTACTTTTCTCTCTTTCTTTCTTTAGGTATATCGGCCAAAAGTTCACTGTTACGTTTACTCACTGCTGCTCAAGTAGCAGTAGTAGAAGAGTAGAATGGATATTCCCAAACCGTGTTTTCCTCCTTGATGAGCATACATTTTCATCGTTTTCTTTACAAAAATAAATAAAATAAAAAATCTGTTTCTTCAAAAGGTTTTTTTGTTGCTGCTGCTCTTTCTTCTCAACTCGCCTCCGGAGGAAATGAGAATCTCTCGGGGGAAAACAATCTTTTTATTTTAACCGTCCATCTATATCCACACATACATATACCTACATACCTAAATATACATTATTTTTTGTTCTTGTGTTCTCAACATTGAAATACGAAAAAAACAAAAAAAAAATAAAATATACGTTATATATATATTTTTGTACAGCTCTCCTTTTTTCTGCTTTGTTACCTTCAAACCCACCCACTTTCTCTGGCAAAAGTTTCATGATCTATAATCACATCATCATCATCGGCATCATCAGCACAGTACCACCACTACCAACTTTAACTGTTGTATATTCAAATAGAACCAGAAAATCTCTCTCAAAAAAAATATTTTTTTGCTGAGTTTGCCATACAATTTTTTGTAAAGGGTTATTTTTTTTACCCCGTCGCATGCAACAGTACAAATGGCAGAAAAACCGACAGATTTTCCAATTGAATGATTTTATTATGTATTTGTTTGGTTGTTGGATATTTGTATTCTTTTCATTGTATGGTGGTGCGCTTGCATGCGTGTAAGCAAATAGGTATGTACGTAAGTACATGTATTCTTCTGACTTGTTGTTGGCGTGCTGCCTGCCTGCCTGCGTGCATTTTTTTACCTGTTATATATTTCCATTATTTCGTGCGTATCTAATATCAATAATAGTTTTGTTGGCTTTTTCCGTCTGGTAGACTGACAGACAGAATGAAAAGCAGCGTAAATATAGTACTCGTACGGTTGTTTTTTTATTTGGAAAATATTCTGGATGGGATGGCGCACTCCCGCCCACCCTCTCTCCCTACGAAAAAAAATATTTCATTATGTTCTCTAATATTAACTACTATCATTATCTTGGCCTTGCTTCTAGAAAAGGGAGCGCGCACAAGGATAATCACAGTAAATACCAGAAAAGTAGCTAATAATAGATAGAGATAGAAAAAAAGGAATGAACGAAAAAAGGAAAGAAAGAAAGAAACAAGGCTAATGATCAACAGGAGAGATGAAGAAAAAAATATATGTACATACATATAACATGAAAGCTTGCGCTAGTTTTTTTGATTCAAACAGGCTTGTTTTTAATTTTCTCCTTGGAGCAATATCAACAAGAAAAAAGGGATTTTTTTCTCGGGTTTTTTGTTTGTTGGAATCTTGCACGTACACACGACGCACTCACTCACTAACACAGGCACACAAACACACATTATGGTTGCATGTATGTATGTATATGTGTGCGGTGGAATTCAATTTTTATCCAATAAAAGAACCCAAAAAAATAATATCGAGTGGAGAAAAATCAAAACTCACTTTTTTGGTACCTTTTCGATAAAAGTTGGAAAAGAGGTAACATTAATATTATTATTACCTACCATGCATGCGTTTCGCTGGAAGCGCTTTCGGTTTTTTTCTGGCTTTGCGCTTTTAGTACAGGGCCAGGGCTTAGATTGAAGAGTTTCTTTTAGACTTTTCTAGAGACCAAGTTTTTTTGGGCTTAATATTTTTTTATCATTATGATTATTACTTTTGCTTTATGGATGAAACACAAGTGGTGTAGTGTCAGTCTGCAGCAAGCACAGGAGTAGTAGTAGTAGTACAAGTTAGAATGCGATGGAGCAATCCAATTGAAGTCATTTAAAAAGCTATTATTAGCCATCTTATGATAATATCGTAAAAATAAAAAGGGAGCATAAAGCTAATAATACACATACCGATCATTCAAGCAGAAAAGGAGAGAAAAGAGATGACGATGGTTAAGATGATTATGATGACCGCCAATAATAATCGTTGCAGTAAAAGTGAGCGCATTATTCTACTCTAGTGTGAGTACTATACTATATTACTACTAGCTTTACTGACTCAGTTTTTGGTACATATAGGCATGTATTCAAAAAAGGGAACAATTTTTTTCTGATTGGCTGATCCGATAAAAATCTGAATCTCTCTTTCACATAATATATTATTGATGATAGTTAATAATAAAAGTTGCATTTCTGCAGAACTGTTGCAGCAGCAGTATGGGTTTGTGAATAAGAGAGAGAGAGAGAGAGAAGAGATCACGAGGAAATTGAGCCCAGAAGGGAAGAAGATGGTCCAAACAAAAACGTACTAATATAAAAGAGCAAAAAATATGTATGTTTTTTTGTTCATCATGATGATAATCTGATAAAAATATACTTGTATACGTGAGTATTATATATGGGGGGAGTGTGCATTGATTTCTCAGAGAAAGATTGTGATCGGAAACTGAGAGAGAATATGATGGCCAACAGCAGGAGGAGGATGATGATCAAATGAGGGCAAGCATGTGGTCTTCTTTTTCAGTATCATCCTCGCCATTATCATCATCATTATTATTATGATTATTGATTACAATTTTCTGGTGAAATCAGAAAATCTCATCATCAGTTAGCTGCAGCAGCAGCAACAGTAGAAAATATTATTATTATTATCATCATCATCAGCAAACCTTTTCTTTATATATGCACGCGTCCAAAGAGAAAAAAGATAAAGTGAATGTGAGTCATTGCGTATTATTATTGATGCAGATGATGATGATGGTCAGGATGCATCATCATAAAAGGCAGGCAGGTTTATCCTTTGATTTAGGTAAAGTGAATTGTGATTGTGGGAGAGGATCGACCGGCAATCTCATAAAAGCAATAATACTCACACGGTTGATTTGATTTAGCATTAGGGTATATGGGAAGGACAGTACGCATAGGCACGCGGATGGACTCATGGAGAGCAAAAAGAGAAAATAAAATAATTGATAACTGGTCCGTGAAAATATTACGAATGAGCGGGATGATGATGATCAACAGACTGTGTGTCCACCACTTTGCTGTGCGGTTGTAGCTGCTGCTGCAAAATAGAATTATTGTGTGTGTAGACGGAAAGGAAAAAAATGGGAACGGACAAATTCAATACGAAAGACAGTGAAAGAGAGAGAGGAGATTGAAGAATAGCAGCAATTTTCATTAGACTTCTTCGCAACAGCCAAAAAAATAGAGAACTTGTTGATGGTGAAGATTGATAAGCGTTTAAAAAAGTTAATTCCCTTCTTTCTTCGCTGTTGTGTGTTTGTAGCAAAAAAATATATAACACACGTTTATAAATATATATACATATATATAGACATTGAGAGAAAATGCAAACATGAGAAGGTTTGCGTTTTTAGGGTTCACGTTGCGTTTCTTAATTTTCATTTGGCATCAATCTCTTGTTGGTCATCTTTTGTCATAATCAAACGTTATCTTGATCTGATCACATATTTCATTATGAAGATGATGATCATCATCATCATGGCAGATATTCAATATTATTAGCAATGTGCCGTGCTGCTGCGGTGTGGCAGTGTGGTTATTGTAGCATGTCATGTCAGTCAGCCAAGCTACTAAGCCAATATACGCACGCACTTCACTTTGAATCCACAGGCAAAAAAATAACATTTCAGCAAGGGATGATGATGAATGAGAGCAAAGTCAGAAGAGACAGATATTTTGCTACGATACGACACAATATACATATTATATATAAAACGATAGATGGATGCTGCTGCGATGATGTAGCAGAGAGACTTGAAGCAAAAATAGCCGTCTTAATGAGCACGTGCATCATCATCATTTCATTACTCGTTGTAAATTCCGCACATTTAATTTTATGAATGATGATGATATTATGATGCCAACCTGCTATGCAAGAGGATGAGCCAAGAGCCTCCGTGTAATGATCATAAATTAATATGGCTTTGTGGTTGAGTGTCTTGTGTCCTCCTGTCCTCGCATTTTCCATCGTCATCGTGCCATCAACGTAGTAGTTAGTTGGTGATGGTGGTAGTGGTATGGTACCTACCAGTGGACATTCACCTGTGCTTGTGTACAACAGCAAATTTTTGTAGGGGTAAATAGATGAGCCAGTGCCTCAAGATATTATATATATATTTTTTTAAAGTAAGACCACAGACATCGGAGAGAGGCAAGGAGGAGAAGGAAGAAATAATAAACAAGGAGAGATGATGATATACCGTAATAAAACGTTATGTAGATTTTTTTGGGAAGTATAATGGTTGCACATGTATGCAGTAATTACTAATTGACGATGATGCTAATAATGCAAATGCAAAAAAATCAACCACAGCATGAACGCATAAATACATCAGCGTGTTGTTGTGGTCGGTCCCGGACAGAAGTAGGCAACCGCAATAATAACCAATCTAATATTTTGTAGGGAACAACGAGTAATATATGCGCAAAGGCCGCAAAGAGAAAGAAATATGTACGAACGCAATTTGAAAATGCAAAATTATTATTGTAAATGGGAACAATGTAAAATACAAAATTGGAATTAAGTTTAAATTTGAACAAGGTTTTCTTCGGACTGGCGATTGCAAACGGATATTTTTATTCTGAACGCATGTATTTATAATTTCTGAAATCTGACAGACATTACTTAGGGAGAGTAACCTGTGATATATAATGTACAAATAGCACTGAAAAATTTAATTTCGGCGTTCATGTAATAAAAATACAGGTTAAGTTTTCGGAAAGAACTTTGAATGTAATTAATTATTTTACATTAAAAAAATTCCACTTGCTATCAACAAACCTGCCATCAAATAGCATTGCTTTACAAAATGTATGCGTTTTTAAAAGAAACTTTACATTAAAAAGATACTTTTTTTCTCAAGTTTAACTTTTAACAAAACACATAATCCGAAAAGCCTTTATAACGAGCTCAACAACCAAACCAAGAGCTCTCTTCGCGTTATTGTAGCGCAAGTAGCCTTGTGTTTTCCCCCGTTTTTCCTCCACTGTGAAATTAAGGAGCAACAACAATAAAAAATATCCAAAAGAAATAAAACAAAGCGAAGTGTACTGTAATAAAATTTTAGGTTTACGTTCCAGTTGTATTGTTTACGAGCAATTATTGGAGCACTACTACTAAAACTTGTAGCAGCACTGCTTATTGCCTTATACGTGTATATTCAACTGCTACACTATTACTACTTCTGTTTTTGTTGTTGTTGTTGTTGCTGCTGCCAATAATAATTTTTGATTGTTTTATTACTCCACACACTGCACACAATCAAGTAAACAAGGGACGCTGTACAATTAAACGATGAGAAGAAGAATGATGATGATGATGATTATTATATGAAACCGCACGAGAAAAAAAACAAAAAAGGAATGGGAGAGATGGATATAAATATTTTGTATTAGATTTTGGAGCACAAACCAAACCCAAAGAGCACATTGATGGTAGTGGTGGTGGTGGTGAAATGAGTGAAGGAGTTGAAGCAAACTGACAAGTGGAAATTCATTTTCCTTCATTCTTATATCAAAATTATTACATATTTCCGTCGTCTCGTTTCGTTTCTGCTCAACATAAACATAAGTAATGATGAGATTCCTTATTAGTAGAAAACTAACCGGTAACCGGAATATAAACGGGAGTGTATTGCATATATACACAGTATAGTTTGGCTGGTTACAGTTGGCTGCGCTGTACGTACACACAGGCAGAGCACTCATCTGGAAAAAATGGAATTTTACGGGTTGTCAATAAAATTACGTAAAGAAAGAAAATGCTAGCTGTATATATATAGTCAAACTGCTTGGTTGGTTACCTAATAGTAAGTGCTGCTGCACATTACATTGAATATTTTTTCCCGTGTAAAATCTTTTTAAAAAAGCATGTCAATGTTAATGCCAAGCCAGCAAGGCTAGTTATATATACCTATTAGCAAGAATAACCATAACAGAAGCATTTTTTATTGGATTTGTCATATTGGCTCCCATAAATAATGAAATTATTGCGGGCTTTGAAGCATATAACAAGACATACCAGACAGGATGATTATTGTTATTATTATAATGTAGTAATGTGTTGTGAGTGAGCAGCACTGAGCACAGACGAAAAAAAAGAATTGTTTGGAATAATGAAAATAAAAAACAATGCTGTACATTTTCTTTATTGCACAACTCCACTCTCTCTCTCTCTCTCTCTCTACTTTTCTGTGTGTAGCTAATTGTAGTACTGGTGGTGGTGGTGGTGGTAATGTTATTTAGAAAAAAAGAAGAGCCACGTGTTTCTTTAAATAATTCCAAACGAAAGCAATTTTCTATCAATCACTTCCACTTTCATCATATCATATAATATATTTTTATGTCAGATAGACACGCATCATCATCATCATTATATTACTTATTTACATGTTATATATTCGTATCTCTCCCTCTCAATAAAAATTTATTTGAGACTCTTGTCTAGTCCATAAAGTAGTAGATTTTAAGAGAGAAAGAAAAAAAGGAACATGACATGTTATGTATTGGTGAAGTGAAGGATTGACAGCAATAGGTTGTTGGCCATCTCCTTTTCTCTCTTACAAAATACCGCATACCACATTACACTTGTGTGGGTTGAGATTGAGACGAAGAAGAAGAGAGAAAAAAAAAGAATAAAAGAAATGGCAGTACTTGGCGTCTAACAAGATACTTGACAGCTTCAGAATAAAATTCTTATTTATTGATTTAAAGCAAAAAAAGATATATGGCAGTTGAGTGCATATTATATATATTGTACGAAATACATTAATGCGTTTGACTTTGGAAAGGTAAATGGGTGCATTTTTTTCTGCCCTTCAGAAGATTTTTTCTCCCTGTCTCTCGCTCTTTCTGGACAACATTATATCTTCTTCCTCGTCATATTCTAATAATCGTTGGGATCATTAATAGAAGCAGAAAGACTGACAATATTTGTAGCAGAAAATAATAATGTTCTTTACGATGATCAACCTGTCTTATTGTCTGTTGTAAGAAGAAAAAAGGGGATGATGGTGATGATGATACGTATGACTACGTATGAGTAGTATGTATCCATCTACCTAATATATTATATCTTTAACAGCTGAACAGCAAGTAAACTTTACTGGCTGCCTGGAATGTTTGGTCTTTACCAAAAATAACAAGATGCTTCATCATTCTCTCTCGTTCTCATGAAGAAGATGTGAAAAAGTACAGTTGTTTTTGTTACGTGTTTTGTCCGTGTATATCTCCACTCACCTAGCCCATCTACTAAAACTTGCTGCTCACAAAAATAAAAGTTTTTTTTCTCTCTTACTCTTTAGCAAATTGATATGAATTACGGTTACATGCTCACTACACACACATACAACTACGTAGCAGCAGCAGCAGTCAAAGAAGGAAAGTTATGTTGTCGGAGTTTCATATTTTCTTCTTTCTTTTTTTTCTCTCTCTCTTTCTCTTCACTGTTCACGTGAGTTATGTGCAGGGCAATTGTAGCAACGATATACATATGATATTGCTCTTGCTCAAGTTACTTTTAGAAATGTGATAGTTATCATCATTTTTGTGTAACAAGCACTTAGAAAACTGTTAGACAAGCAATGATGATGATCATCGTCATACTTTGTATATACCTATAGCTATATATTATTTATATATATATGTGTATATATTTAACCATGAGGCAAACTTGTAACAGGAATCGGAAAGAAATAAAAAGAAATAAATACAGCAGACACAGAGAAATTATTGAGAATGCAGTTTTGTTACGTTTACGTTACTTTTTTTTTGCTGGAAGGTAGAAAGAAAAAATATATATATGATATGAGTGATGAGGATCGGAGCGGTATTTTGTTTCCAATCAGAAAAGTAACTTATTGGAAACCACAATCTCATTTTTCATTTTCTTTTTGGTAGAGTTATTTTTTCTGAAGAGAGACGAGAAACAGAAGAAGAAAATGTGTTACGGGAGAGAAGAAATAAAAAGAAACTTTTTTTGTTTAAAAAAAGAGTTTATGGTTGGGAATACAGGGTGCTGCATTAAATATTATACGAACTACCTACTTATATTCCATCTGCATTTATTTTATTTTATTTTTTTACGAGAGGAAGCAGTCAAAGAAAAAAAACTTTTGATGCATTTTGTTTTTTTCTTTCTGTAGTTATTACATATATATATTTGGCTGCTGGCTTATGATAATGCTATAAATAGGTGCACAGTA
>JAHZMT010000632.1:0-14121 GCA_027743785.1 Sinhomidia bicolor | reverse complement strand
GTGTATATGAACAGGGAGGGCTTTTTGCTCCAAAGGCTTCAATCACGATATTATTATTACTGTAAAATGGAGACAGTAAATTGCATGTAGTACACAAGTGCATTCCATACCATTCTTGTCATTTTCTACATAACCCCGTAGTATACCACTAGAGAAAAGGAGATTTGGGGAAAGGGGTAAATGAATGAACGAAGAAGATAATATGACGTTTCTTTCTTTCTTTTTTTTAAAAAAATTGATCCTTCATCACCGCTACGCTACTAGCTCACTGCTGTTACCGCTGTAGTTAATAATATACATGGCATGCTTGCACTACTCCATGCTTGCTTCTGCATCCTCTGCTGTTGCCGCGCCGTTATTAAAGAAGTAGACCAAGATCGTTGGATATGGAGGAACAAGGCAGAGCAGACAAGTGAAAGGGTTATTATTATTATTACTACTATATGCATAAAATGGGAAAATACTAGTACATCCTCGAATAGGTACACGTAAATACACACGCATTTATTTAGAGAGGAGAAAAGGATGTGCATAGATGCGAACCGATTCACCACAAAATCCAATAAGTGTTCCCCTCCTCGCCGCTTTCGTCTTCTGTTTTGTCATTTACTCCACCACACGAACCGATCATGATTATCAACCAAATTTACAATGAATATAGTAGTAACGTGTGTGTGACGACGACGTGATCCTACTGCTGCTGCTGCCACTACCACCACCACCACATACTACACAAATGTCGCCACAAATACGTCACACAAAATGGAGTGTTGTGTTTTGTACTACGATTATAATAAAATGAGCTTTCAAATGAGAGTTTCCTCTGACATTTTTGTAACCCGTCAGGTATTTTTTTTCTACTTTCAGTCCACATGTATGCCTATATATGTATTTGGTCAATAATTCAAAAAAAAAATACATGTAATAAATGACTAGAAATATATGGCATGCTCCTCCACTCGAGCACATTCGACTGTCAAAAAACGTGATAAAAAATGGAAAAGCGATCATAACGAGGCCACATAACAAGTCGTCAATAAAACAAAAGATGAAATGGAAGTCTCATAACTGCCACACAATGAGTATTTTGACGATGATAATAATAATGACGAGCATCCTATACTATAAAGCTATAAAAAAGGAATACAAAAAAGGGTTGTTGTGCTATATTGTATTTATTTATACACATACATCTCATACATACATATCTATCCTCTTTTGTTCGTCCGTCGTATCCCTGTCAAAAGAGTGAGAAGATGTAGCACGTTTGTTAATCTAATTTCACTTGTCAGTGAAGCCTGTTAAAGTCAGCGAGAGAAAACGTTAAGTACACGACGCGGTTCTTTGTTGCTGTCTCCATTTGCCCTCTCTCTCTCTCTCTCTTTCCACTTTGCTTTTACTTTTATCATCATCTTACATACAGGCAGGCAGACTACATCGACACGGTACATCAAACCAACAAACCAAAGAACATTGTTCATGATGATGATGATGTTGATGATGATACGCTTTTACTTATGTGTATATGTACATATGTACGTATATATATGCCTATATGTACAATGAACGAACGGGTTAAGTTAAGGAGGAAGAAATGGAGAGGAGGCGAGGTGGAATGACGACAGCCTTTTAGACTCGTTATGGTGTTGATGAAGAAGAGACAGATGATAGTATATTAGAGTGGATGTAGGGTTCCACTCTTTTTTGCTCTTTGGCTTTATAGCTTTCCCCCTTTTCCTTTTATTTCCCTTATATTTCAACTTTTCTCTCTGTTGTCTGCTCAGCATAGCAGCAGCAGTGCATTATGTACAACCAACCAATCTTTTTTTTCCTTGCCTGTCGGCTGTCTTGTCTAGAGTTGAAAGCCCCTCAGGGATAGTCGCCTGTCAAAATCCCGTTTCTTTAAAGTGAAAAATTTCCAGGTCACACTTACACTACATCGTTTATACTACTACGAGAAAAGCTGGATCAGTCAGAGGATGAAGAAGGAAAGAAAAGAAGAAAGCTGAAGAAAAAAAAATTTTTTAAAGAGAAGAATAGAGAGCAGCAGTGTAACAAGTCAGCTCACTTTGCTCTCTAGGTATTTATGTATGTATGTATATATGTATGTTGTATTGGAAAAGTATTACTGCTATTCATCCAACACGATTTTTATTTACTAAAGAAAAAAACGCAGAAAAAAGTTACTTTTTTTACCTAGAAAAATACACTAGTATACATATATGCTGTTGTACTTTTTTTCAAAAGGGATAAAGAACCGCTTTACTTATAAATGTTCACTCAATAACAACGACATTGTAACATGCCTATTTTTATTGTCAACTTAACTCTTCTTCTTTTCTTCTTCTTTTTTTTACTATAAAAATATATATCGTGTCGTGTGTGTGTAGCGTGTGTAGTAAGTAGTAAAAGTCAAAAGCACACAAAAAATGTGTGTGTGTTCCTTCGTTCGTTCGTTCCAAACAAACTCTCTTTTTTTCTGTCCTTGTCTCCTTTTGCTATTACTTTTCGGCGTATATTTTTGTATACGAAAAAAGCAGCAGCAAAAGAGAAAATACCTAGAAAAAAAGTTTCCTTTTGAAATGTCGTTCGTTGGCCGTGTCTCTTTTAGAGAGAGTGGAGTTGTCGTGACCTCTTTGAATAATATGTGTGCTTCGCCCAGAAAACGCATTTTCCTATGCATGCATAAAAAGTAGCTTTTGTGCATTTCCGCGATGGTAGTAGTAGGAGTAGGAGTAAAGCTACCAAAAAAACTTATATAGAGCTAAGCGTATGTATGCTGTGTAGGTGCTACTTACCACCACCGTATACATTTTGTGTACAAAATGAAAAGGTTCACTTTTTACTACACAACGCGATGCGTTGGTGGTGGAGGAGAAGATGAGAAACATGGCTGGATGATGATGGCGGCAGCAGCGGCGACGGTGATGATGATGGTGACGACGGTGGAACAAAGATGCTGTTTGTTTTTAGAATACACTCGCTTCTCTTGTTTTTCTTTCTGTTCAATATGCATGTAAAGTAGTACAAATACTAGTTGGTATACTAGTTCCTGCACCAGCAGCAGACGGAATTCCGCTCTCTCTGGTAAAAATTCTGATTTAAAGTCACTCTAAATCGTCTAGTTGTACAGCAAGTTTGCTTTGTTGGTTGGTATACATACGCAGCAAAGTCATCTTTTAAAAAGCGACCAGTTCATTTTCTTATTTCTCCCAACTTTTTTTTAAAAAAAGGCAACCCACAAAACTACACTTTTTGATATGATCAGCAAATACACTGAAATGAGTTGAATTTTTTTTGCTGCTGCTGCTTTGGGAGAAATAAAAAATGGGAAAAACATACAAGTAAGTATACGCGTATATATATCTGTTTCTCTTGATGCTGTCATTACAATAAAAAATTTAGTGGTTGAATATATATATATACAAAAAAATTGCCTACTATCATCATCTTATTACTCATACGCTCTATATATTATACACGTTTATTTTCTTGTGTGTGTGAGTGCGATGCGGTGGTGGAATATAAATATGCAGGAGAGAGAGAGAGAGTAAAAGAGAGAGAAAGAAAGAGAGTAAAAGACAGTTAGAAAAAAAGAGAAATGCATTTCATTTACATATACGACGACGACGGCGTTGTTAGGGAGGAAGAAGAAGAACGCGCGGGGAACAGAGAAGATGAGGATGGATCTGTAGTGAAAGCCACAGAGAAAACCGACGACAAGGCCGAAAGAGACAAGTGTAGAGAGGGAAAAAGGACACGGGGAAAATAATATTCTTCCACTTGCTAGTTACGAGAGGCAGAAGGGTTTTGCCCTTTTTACTCTCTTCGTCTGCACATCATCATCGTCGTCAACATTTTCTTACTCACACACACAAGAGCAGCATCAACATCTCATCTTCACCACACACAAAACAGCAAGCAAACTGTCTTGACTATATATACTACTACTTCAGCATTCAAGCACACATTATGAAGAATTGAACGAACGTACTAAAAACAGCCAACTCAGCAAAAGCAGCAGCAGCAACAACAAACGAGAGAAAAAGGAAAAAAACAAGAGCGTTATGTGTCGTGCCGTGCCTGCTCTTCTCTTCTCTCTTTTTCCATCGCATCACTGCGTCTTCTAGCCTTTCTTCTTTTCTATTTTTTTTGTTAAAGAGATGCATGCATGCATATTCACAAGAGAGAGGACAAAATTTCCCGTGCTGTAGTTTAAACAAGCAAAGAATGGTTTTTCCTTGTTCCTTTTTCTTCCTCTTCTTCTTCTTCTTCTTCTCATCTTCTCGGTATTATACAAAAGAGGACTATAAAAAAGGAATCCCTGAAGATGCTCTATATAGCGCAGCAGAAAAAAAAATATATATGTGCATAGTATATTATATTAAATGTATACCTACCTACATTGCATAGGTAATATTTATAAGCAAAAGTGTACAGAGTACACAGATATATTATAAGACAGAAGAGGAAAGAGAGGAATGAAGAAAAAAGATCGATACTTTCTTTACAAACATGCAAATGAGATGATGAGAGAGAGAGAGCAGAGAGAAGGATGAGTAAGGAAATACGCGACGGTAGCACGGATAAAAAAATATACATGAAAAATAACACGTAAGCTTGATGCATCTAACAAATGAGCTGGTGATGATACGCGATAAATATATACATGATACGGTAGAGTGGTGGGTAATGAATCCGCGTAATAATATTAATTTATTATGATAAAGGAAATTATTTCATTTTTCCATTAAAATTACTCCATTTTAATTACCAAACGAACTTATACAATGCTTTCTTAAATGGTATAATAGCTGGGGTACAAAATGTGTAAAAGGAAGAAAGAGAGAGAGAAAATAAAAACGTGAGAACACACACATCATGTTGTTGTACGCACCTTTATTATTTCCTATCTAAGATAATATATTATAGAAGGTTGTTACGTAATAAAAATAAAATAATGTATAAATTTTATTCAATAATCAAAAAGGAAAAACTACAGCGAGCATTACTTAAAAGCTCAGTAAACATCGCAAAGCACTTAAAAAATTTACCAGAATTAGGCAGCCATCTCCTCAGATCAAGATGAAGATGAATAGGTAGTAAAAAAATAAGAGACTACCACTTGGGTTTCTTCGTTTTTTATCATCATCTTCTCGCTTTTCATCATCACTCTCCTTTTTTTTCTCTCTCTCTATTTATCTTCAACTCAGTCAATTGTACAGTCACGAATAATGGAGTAAAAAAAATAAATATATAGTATAATAATAATAATAAAACAAACTACCTGCCTATTCTTTTCTCCAATTGAAGTTAACAGAGAGAATATGAAGACGAAGACGAAGAAGAACAAAAGTGAAAAATGCCCAGTAGCTGGGAGAAATCATGTTATATTAGTCAAGATATCATCATCATCTGAGAGAGCAACAAGAAACAAGTTAAAATGCAACATATCAATGTGTTCACGTTCAAGCCAACTATCTCTCTCTCTGAAAAAAAACAACATTACACATATCAATTATTCACACAAGCAGTGTATAAACGAAATTACCCACGGTTGGTCACTACAATGTAGAAACCTATTTTTCACCATTTTTCCTATAATAATAAAAAAAGCTGCGTAATAAAAAAATTATAGCTATGCATGTATGTATGTATCTAGTCTAGATTGAATGCAAGATTATTGCAAAAAGGAGTACGAACGTATGTATAATCTATCTTATCCGTTGTTTATGTACACACCCTGCCATCAACCAGTCACTAGTTTTTGTTGTATTTTTATATATATATATTCTGTACTTGTGCAGAGCAGCAGCAGCAGCAGCACTGCAAATTATATTTTGAAAAGAGAACCAGACTATTTAGATGGATGGATAGATGGACAGATAGGTTGATCGGGAAAATATAAAATACACACTTTTTTATTATACACTTTTTAAATAATCTTTTCACAGTTTTTTAATATACTTACATATATATAAGCGTATGATGATTCAGCAGCAGCAGCAGCGCTGCAAATTATATTTTGAAAAGAGAACCAGACTATTTAGATGGATGGATAGATGGACAGATAGGTTGATCGGGAAAATATAAAATACACACTTTTTTATTATACACTTTTCTAATCTTTTCACAGTTTTTTAATATACTTACATATATATAAGCGTATGATGATAAGCACCAGCATCACCGTTTTTACTACTACTACTACTACTATTGTTGTTGTTGCTGCTGCTGCTTCTGCAAAAAAAACGTGAGTATCTTGGTAGCGTAACGTGTCGTTCTTATGTCCATCCAATGAGTCTCTCTGCTGGCTACTGCATACGTACGTACCCTCCTCATTTCATCTCAATTAAGCCACCTGTCTTCAACCGCATATTGACTTATTACGTGTGTGTGTGTGTGTGTGTGTTATTTCTCGTGTACGGACGAACGGAGAGATTAGAGAACCTGATGTAATCTCCCACACATCGAAAAAAATCAACAGTAATAATACCTCTGTAATAATGCATCTATATATAAAAATAAAAATAATATGTATATATATTTATTTGTAAGTGGAAGGATATATATACAAAAATAAATTTCTTTATATACGGAGAGATTGGGCTACTACTATTACTACTACTAGATGATGAAGAAGAAGAATCAGCAAAAATGTCTGGTATATAAGCATACACTATATAGGAAACACAAGAAGGCGTCCGTCCACCCTCTATCTTGTTCGCTCCAGCCCTCCACCATTCTCTCCTATCTCGAGAGTAAATCAGCGAAAAAAGAGCGCAAACTGGTTGTAATGAAAAGATTTATGTGGCAGTTTCCGGGATAGTGAGCAAAAAGAAATATTTTGAGGTAGTAATGGCATTATAAGTATTCTGTCTGATTCGCAGTAATTGCAAGCTAAAATGTTCATATCGATGTAGTCTAATCTCTAAAACACACGCTATACATTATACTTNAAATATTTTGAGGTAGTAATGGCATTATAAGTATTCTGTCTGATTCGCAGTAATTGCAAGCTAAAATGTTCATATCGATGTAGTCTAATCTCTAAAACACACGCTATACATTATACTTTTATTATTATTATTACAGTACACTTATTATTTTTTTTAAAAAGAAAGAAAGAAATAGTGCAAAAAAAGGCAGCAAGGGAGGGAGAGAGAGAAATGTGAGCGACAAGCATGCTTGTATAACATTATAACATGCAGCAGCAGTTAAAAAAATATAGGGAGCAGCCTTATTATTATTATTATTTTTTAATCCAGATTGAGCGAAAAACCTTGAGTATGCATGTATTTTTTATCTGACTGTGTCTGTGTGCGTTTTCCTCTGGTATAACTTTTCTAACTGCTACGTATTTTGTTCTTTTCCCTTTTTAATTTCATTTTGATTAATAAATATGCACTCACTCGACTGCAACTCTGTCTGTGTCTGTGTGTGTATGCACAATAAAGCTATTAAGCCTAAAGGATGTTTTCTTTTAAAATATTATTATTAATATTATTATTGTTATTATTACCAGTGAAGAAGAAACTTGCTAAACCACAAATTTTTTCGTTGTTGTAGGTGGATATAATCCTTAGCCTGAACAAAACTCTGTTTATATACTTTTTTTGTTGCAAAAAATAGAAGGAAACAATAATTGAGTTTAGTGTAAAAAATGCATTGCAAAAATATAAAACTAAAATACGAGAAAAAGATTGACGAGTGAGAGAAGTACCAATAAAATATATATACATACATACACACAACAATGACCACATATTATGTGCATATAAACATAATAATAATAAACAATGAGAAGAATAAGCTGAGCAAGAGAGAAAGAGAGAGAGAGAAGAAAAAATGAGCAATAATAATAGTATGGATTGAGTGTTCAATTGTGCATTACTTTGTTTGCCTCCAGGGCGCAAGAAAATAATGGGATCACTAGCAAAATTTGACGTTTTGATTGCGAAAGGAAGTGGTAAAAATAGTGAAACGAGTGGTGAGGAAAAGTAAGCAAAGCTCGCATTCTATAATAATAAAAATATGTATGTACATACACAGCAGTTAGTAGGAGCAGCAGCAGAAGCACACACGGTGCAAACTTGTAGTAATTCTCTTTTTTTGCACTCGTTTACTCAAAACTTGTATGTATGCAAGTGTGTAGAAAATCATAATAAAAGTACACACACCACACAACCAACAACAACAACAACAACAAACAAGAGCAGCAGCAGCAGCGCAAGTTGGATGAAATCCAGTAGTGTTTCAAGTCACGTCATTTCTTATTGCATTCCATCTACGTGTGCATACACAATAATCATTAATTATATACCCTATTATATTAATTACCGTCATGTTATGTTCCTTTTTTTTCTCTTCAAACTTATGTATCGAAACGTGTAGAAAATATGTACATGTGTATCTACATAAGATATTATTATGTTCGTATCAAAAAATAATCATTTTTCATACATTTTTTTTGAAAAAAATAAAAGAATAAGTATCATTATTATTATGATGATGATCTTGCTGTTGTGCTGCTTTGTAAAAAAAATGTAAACAAAAATGCCTGGAAGCGTTAATCAAGAATAAGAAAATAGCGCATGTATGCATGCATGCATGCTTACATACGTCTATACTCTTTTTTTATTAATAATCGTTAAAAAAGCAACTTTCCCGAGACCTTTAGATAAATCTCTGTGATACAGCTTCTTGAGCAGTTTGAAGACTTGTCTGTCAGTCAATAATAAAAATGGTGAGGAAATGACCACCAAATCGGTGTTTTTTCATGTGAAGCTGTTATGTTGCTGCTGTTTGTGTGTGCATTTTTTTCTAATGAACTTACAAGTTGACGTAAAAACAGGAGAAAGAATGGCAACTTATAAAAAATATGGATGTGTACCTAGTGTTATTCAAATAGGTGCTTGTGCTGCTGCTGCTACTACTTCTGCTGATGCAATGCAGTATTTATTGTTATTGTTAATACTACGTGTTATGCAAATATCTAGAATAATATTTAGGGTTGTGCAGCAAGCACACACACACACACAAAAGTATCATCATCATCATCAGGAACAAGTTACATCCGAATTGCATATCTCACCATTCACCCATTATATAATATATTTTTTATTTGCTACTGATGCTGCCGCCGCTTCGAAATCACAATACAATTGTATCCAAATGAACCCCAAAAAAATATATATACATACACACAGAGAAAGAGAATCAAGACAAGCTTATTTATCAACGAGTGATGCTTGAACAATGGGGCAAAGTCAACACTGCATACATACATGGGCATGGGGCAGCACATTTATACACATTTTAGTTCCCCTTTATTAGCTCCGGACAATCGGAGGAGTCTGTCAGACAGCAAGGGAAAGTATATGTATTTATATAAAAAAATAAATGGGGAGAATGGTGGTGGTGGAAGTGAAGCCGGATGAATCAATATAAAGAACGGGAATGATCACGATCATCAGCATAGTAGTAGTAGTATTCTAACAATAACAACAATAGGGATGTACGTACACAAATACACGCGTCACGGAGATATTTTTTATTGCAAGTTTTGTATTTCTCTACTAGTTTTACTTTTTTGTCATTGATATATATGTATACTACGTTTGAGAGAATATCATCATCATCATGATCCTCCGGAAGAGTGCTGTTAGTGCAGTAGAACGTAGATAAATATTCAGAGGGAAACTATTTGACCCACACATTTGATGCTGTGCTGCTGGGATGCACCAACAAAACAGTAGTAGTAAAAAAGTAGGATGATCGTAATAATAATAATATGCAGTAGTATGGTATAGTACCGATAATAATAATAATAATATAATAATAATAACAATAAAAACCCTATAGTTTTTTTTTGGAAAAAGCCTTCATTCGCACGTGAGCGACCTACCGTCTTATTGACTTTTTGTGCATTGTTTTGCATCAATATTTCATATTACGGTGATGAGGAGTATTATGTCGAGCTGATGTGATGCCACTACTGTGCTACTCTCTGGGAAAAGGGGCAATGATGGTAAACTAGTAAAAAGATGCAGTGCAGTAGCAAGTTATGTAACATGGAATGACACTGGAGTTTTTTTCCCCAAAAAAAATTCACATGTAATGTTGATGATACGCAATGTTGATGCTGCTGATGAGGATGATTTTTGAGAGTGAGTATCAAATCGTAAATGTTGTACAGCTTTGCTGAAATAAATATGACAAGGAAAATTCTAATGATCCCACGAGGATAAAATATTATATCGTTGAGCTGAACTGAACAGGATGATACGTAGTGCGAAGAGGAAAGCAATCCGAAATAAAAATATTTTTGTGAGTGTGGACGACGGATGAAACAAGGCGAAGGACGTCGTTGGTGTTGGGTGGTGGTGGTGGCGTGCGTGTGCTTTTGAGGGTGACACTACTTTTTATTTTTTTGGGATGCCGGTGTTATATACGTATACTATTACCCGTATAAACCACATCAGTTTTGATTATACTCATTGGAAAACAAGACAGCGTAAGTGTTACACATACGCACAAAAAAACGATTCAATGTTTTTACTTCTGGAGCCATCGCTTTCTTTTGTGACATTGTGAGTTTGGATGTCAACATTTTTGGAATTATTATTTCGATTGTAGAAAATATATGATGATGACGCAATATATTATTTATTTTATAGGAAAAGTATAATATCAGCTAGCTAGATAATATGAAAGTGGAAGAAAGATGGACTTTTGGTACGTGATTCTGCCAACTTGCCAATGTCCATTCATTTTTCTACATTTCACTTGAGTGATTGCTCGCAAGTGAACACTACTATTGGGAAGATGAGGAATCAAAAAAGGAATAAAAATAGCTAAATACATTTGTGGAAAAAACTAAAGACGAAGACAGTAGAAAGTATATTTATATCTATAAATTGGGCATTGATAATGATCATCTTTGTGTAATATCAGATATCAAAAAAATGAGTGTATTCTTTTCTGACCGTATAGTGGTGATGGTGGTGGTGGTGGGGGATTCAGACGAAAAAAAAATTTTCCCTAAAAAATCTGGAATCTTCTTGTAAACAATGTTGCCACTATAATAACATATTTATGTATGGGTTTGTCTGCAAATGGCTAGCAAAAAAATGTGTACACGGGACACAAGTATAAAAAAGCAGCGACTGGTTTTTCGTTTGATATTATATCATGATGATGGCAACAACAGCATCACAGTATATATTCGTCGTGATCACTCTCTCTCTCTCTCTCTGTTTGCTTAGGGAATATATTTTCAGATAAGTCTTTTCATTCTTTGATTTATTGATGGCGTCACGTGACTCTCCAGGGCTTGACGTGCTCACTTTGTTTTCATATCGTATTGGATTGGTGAAGAAGGAGGTTCTCTCTGTTTTGGGTGTGATGATGATGCTGGTCCTGGTCCTGCTATATGCTGCTGCGATTCAACTGATGACGATGACGATCATTGTGAGAGTTAAAAATGCCAATTTGACAAAATGAATGAATCGTTTAAAAATGGGTAGCACCAACCAGTAAAACTTTTTTTATATTAAAAAAATTGCCCCAAGTTTTATATTTTTTATTGCGGCACTACAAAATATTTCATTGAGCATCACCAGCCAGCACAGCACACACGACCTCAAACCGTGCATCCAATAAAAGTCACGTCGTTTCAGGCAAGGCGATATAATATAAAATTCATATTAAAATCAAATGATTAGGTCAAGTCTGCAAAAGGGTTGTAATGAAAAAGAACAAAAAAAAATTGATAAAGTCACTGTTATAATTTTTTTTGAACTCGTATTTTTTAAAAATTGATATTATCCTCCAACTAACAAACTAACTTACTACTACTACCACTGCTGTGCTGGCTGATTTGATCATAATGAAAAAAGGCTACTCATTTATATACTAAGCTTATTGTGTATATGCGAACACAAACATCTGCCAAAAGTTAATAGAAAATATAATATAAAAGAGTATTAAGAAGTATTTACTTACTTACATTCATAGTTTTGCAAGTTGACTCAATGAACACACCTACCTGTCAGTTTTCCCTTTCCCTCAAGATGACATATCCAGTCACGTGTCCTAATTAACACGGAAATTACTGTGATGGGAGCTTTTAATAAGGCTCGTAATGCGTGTGCATGCAGCACCCAACAACAAAACCCGAAGGGGCTCACAGTTTTTTAATTAAAATTTGTTACGATACTACTGCTGTTGTTGCTGCTTTTGCTCCGCTGCGTGTACGTATCTTCGTGCGTGCTTAAAAATACAGACACTTTTTCTTCTAATATTTTTATGCCGACTTTGTATTTAGCTTTTTGTTAGGTACTTATCTACGACACTATTATTGCCATGCCCCACGCTTGAAAAAAAGTCAGGTCACACTTAAATAAAACAACAACAAACCTAAAAAAAATTCCCTACAACCAAAACCCATTATACTATTTTTCTGTGGTACTTTTTTTTAAATAACCAAAAAGTCATTCTTATAGATTGTCAGGTATACACATATTTTTTATATATTTTGATGCGGCTGATTACCGTAAACTAAAGTCTGCTATCATGTCATCATCATTTTCATCATCATTACTTCATTCATGTGTGATTGCCTCTGTTGAATGTGTGTATGTGTGTAGCAGTAGTAAATACGCTTTATCTTTTAAAGATAACAACATTATATATTATTTTATCAAACAAGCCAGACTGCGTTCCTTCACACAAAGTACTTACACTCATTAACAGATTTTCTATCCACTTTACTCTTTAAAAAATTTTCTACCTGCTTCTTCTTTTCTTTCTAGTAAACTAGCCGCGTTGCTTACTACTACTACTACTACTACTAATATTACTACTTGCTACGTGTATGCCTATTGATCGTGTTACCAATCAGTGGAGATGTAAAATAGGAAATGTAAAATGTAAAGTCGGAAGAAGGAAAAGGACTGCTGATGATGATGAACGCAAGGACTTTTTATGTAGACCAGCGAGTACGGCAACCGTTTTAAGAGATTTTTTTACTTCAGTCAGTTCAGTCAAGAGTAGAAGCAAAGGTTTTGCTAATAAAAAAGACCTCTGAAAACTTGTCCTTAAACTTATATAAACATCATCGTCATAATAATAATCAACCATCAAGCTAGCAAGTTGATATATAAAGAAAAAGGCACATCTATAAAATATACTATTTGATGATCATCCTCATCATGATCATGACTCATTTTCTTAATATGAAGTAAGCCAGCGTAAATAAAAATTCCTCTTTGTTCCTTCACACACACAAGTTCATTAAAACTTGTCCAGGAGCACTTGAGAAGAGAGCAGCAGCAAAAAATTGGTCCCTACACGTTGAAAAATAAAAAAAATTGCCTGAAGGAGGCAAAGCAAACGGGATGTAAGACAAAAAAGATGTGCACTCCTTTACTCAACTTGTTTCTGATGGACTGTTGTTGGCCCTTGAAAGCCGAAACAAAACCTTTTTGTAATATTATTATTATTATTACTCATCATCACAAAAGTAGTAAGCCAGCGTAAATAAAAATTCCTCTTTGTTCCTTCACACACACAAGTTCATTAAAACTTGTCCAGGAGCACTTGAGAAGAGAGCAGCAGCAAAAAAAAAATTGGTCCCTACACGTTGAAAAATAAAAAAAATTGCCTGAAGGAGGCAAAGCAAACGGGATGCAAGACAAAAAAGATGTGCACTCCTTTACTCAACTTGTTTCTGATGGACTGTTGTTGGCCCTTGAAAGCCGAAAAAAACCTTTTTGTAATATTATTATTATTATTACTCATCATCACAAAAGTAACAAGAATAGTAGCAGTCTTGGTAAACGTTTATAATTATTATTATTTATTTATTGTGTATTTCCAACTGATGATGATCAAACTCTTCTTTTTATAATAATGCATACCTATTTAACTTACATCAAAGGTAGCAGCATTGATCTCCTCTACAACAACTCCAGGTTTATACCTTGTTCCTGTAAATATCACCACCACCACCACCGCCACCAACCGAACCACCGTGGTCGTCGTCGTCCTGCTTATTTCCTGAACCTGTTATCAGGTTTAAAAGCAACTGACCAAAAAAGGGGCAACCCAAAACCTAAG
>JAHZMT010000631.1:0-20612 GCA_027743785.1 Sinhomidia bicolor | reverse complement strand
TACGACTGGTAGTGGTAGGTAACAATGCGAAGTTGCGAACGGAATTGTAAAAAATGTTTTTGATTTGAAGATCGATAAAAATTATAAGACAATGGGGCATAAATTTTCATCCTTTGAGAAGATACTGAAATTCCGTTGGATTTTTAATACTTCTTTAATAGATCTTTTAATAGTTGGCTTCTTATCATTCCACTAATACCCAATTAATCTTTTCTGGTACGTAGTTCGTAACGTAAGAAATGACGCAAAAGGAAATGAGTTTTAAAGTAAGAATTTGTTTGCCCTGTTTGAGCGTAAATAAAGCAGTGCAAAATTAAATTAAATTATCTATTCCGTAAAAAGGTTTCAGTTTGATGCCTCGTTTGTTTAACAACACAATGGAAAAAATAGTAAAACCCTATTTCCTAATTTTAACAATATTCTATTTTTTTGCAGATGGAAGTTATGCACACCTAATTCAACCAGCCCTGTTTTCTCTTCTGGAAAAGGGGGAGCGAGCAAATGTATTAATTTCTTTCAAAGACGGAATCAAGCCTGCTCTGGAGAATGCTAGACGTCTTCGAAACAATTATGCAGATCGCGGAGTACGCAATACGGCCATTATCAGCATTCTCGAAGAACATGCAGACGCTTCACAGGCAGGAGTCATGCAGACGCTCTCAGCTCAAAGTGCTTTGAAACATGACCAAGGTTTCAAGTATTTCAAGCAATACAAGTCGGCCAATTTGATTTTTGTGAAGGAGGCAACTGCTGATTTGATTAAAGTCATTGCTGCTGATCCAAACGTATTAAAAATTGAAAAAGAGCCTGTGGCAAAACTGGTTAAAGGAGTCGAGGAGGTTGACGGCGGAGAGGAATCGGTGCAAAAAATCGGAATAGAACAACCAGAATCCAACCTTGTCCAAATGCAGGTACCGGAAGCCTGGAAACTACTCGGTGATCTGAAGAGGGATCACGTTAGAATAGGTTTCATTGATACGGGAGTCAGGCACACTCACGAAGTACTCCGTGAGAATTTCGTTGGTACCAATTATGGTTGGTACGATCCCATCGACAATACGCCAGAGCCCTACGACTCAGACACAGCTGTTTCGCACGGTACGTCAATGACTGGACTTGGCGTGGCCTCTCACAACTTAGGGGTAGCTCCTGGAGTTAAGTGGATGGCTTGCTTGGGCTGTACCCTTCACGACTGCGCGGCGGAATGGTTGCTTGACTGTATCCAATTCATGGAATGTCCCACCCTTCCAGATGGCTCAAACAGGGATTGCTCAAAGGCACCCCACGTGGTGAATAACTCCTGGGCAAGCATTCGAGGGGAAACTGGCTACGCCGAGTTCATACTGAAATGGCGAGAATTAGGAATAATCCCTGTATTTGCTATAGGAAATACTGGACCTGCGTGTGAAACGTCTACTGCTCCCGGTGAATATCCATTCGTGATCGGAGTGGGAGGATGTACCGATGAAGATTTTCTTTGGGCAGGAGGTTTTGGTCCTGCATCTGATGGCACCATAAAGCCAGATGTTGTTGCTCCTGCAATTAATGAAAAAGGTCTGAAAACTCCTGCGCGGCTTCATGATCAAAGCTACCACCGTATAGGTGGTGGAACGTCACCTGCTACTGCCCACGTGTCCGGACTTGTGGGACTGCTGATGGTACGACAGCCGGATATAACTTACGACGAAGTATACAGCCTCATCATTTCAAATACCGATAGGAAAATCAAAGTAAAAAGGTATTACACCACGTGTAATGAATCTGAACTTGTAATTCCCAACAACCTTTTTGGCCATGGAAGAGTAAACGCGTACAAAACATTGAAGGCACAAACGGCAATGTTGTTAGAGAAAGGCATTAAAGTGTAGATGTATACCAATTAATTACCAATCCCAAATACCACTTCCAAGAATATACAGTACTTTCTTGTATTTGTTTGAAAGATAATTTGTAAAAATCGGAGATCTTATTGTAATTAAAAGTAAAAAATGCAGTTTATGAGTATGACTATATTTACTAAAAACGACCATTGCCATGTAGTGTATTTTAAAACATCCATAAAATATTCAGGTAAATATTTGACTAAATATTCAAAATTAAACTTATTGAGTGGAGCGATCAATTTGACAAAACAACCTGTTAATAAATAAATAATTCAAATAACCTATATGAGAAGTTTTACCTTATTAATTCAATTGAAGTGTTTGTCCACTCAGCCAATGTATAATAGGTACTACTAGATTTTACCAGCCTAGAGAATACCTAGCCACTAAACGACCGGCAGCTAGGTTTTTTGAGATTCTTGAGTATAAATTGCAACGTGTACATATGTCAACCCAATCAACTTATAACATATTCCTGTACATCTCAATTAAACTTTGTACTTCACTTCGTAGAGCTCAATCAACTTTTCATTACACCTCGTAAAGATCAATTTTATTGCCAAATTAATAACTCATTAATATTAGCGTTAATTAAATTCAGCGACTTTAACCTAAATTTAAATTCAGCGACTCAAACTGCTTCCGTGCATTTGTTTTCAGCTCATTCTGGTAATTTGTGCTTATTATCCGTTGATAAGATCTTGCATGTGTCATTCATTGATCAAATTTTTTATCTATAATTAAATTTGAATTCAGCGACTCAAGTTGTCTCATTGTCAATGCATTTCCAGACGACTTTTCCTTAGTGACCCTTAATAAAACCGTAACCTATCATGTGTCACTGCACTTGTGAAACGCGCTAAACAAGCACAAGCGCTAAACTTTTAATTCGTACTTGGGAAACTCGTAAATATGTGAATTCAGAATTTTCAATTCGTTCCGACGATTTTTCATTTGATTGCAGTGCCGCCAAGTCACGAAAAAAGATTATACTAGTTATTAGTTAGAACCAACTCGTCTACAGAATATCCTATTCCTGTCAACACAAATGGTTTCCGAACGAGGTTCCTTATCATTCTCCACAATTTTGGTGACTCACCTGATGAGTGCTAATTCTTTCTTCATTCTCTGCCCAATAAGAAATTTAAGTTATGTAATCTCGTTTTTCACAATTGACTGCGTTTCATGAAGGGAATCTCTAAATATATTTTTAAATTTATAAATGGCAGTAATTATTCCTATAAGAACTGTTGCAGTTTAAAAATGACGTATATTGTTATTGTTACATGACATGTTGTTATGACATAATCGCTCTCATGTATATAGGCAAATTGAACTATGACGCTTTGCGCAATGTGAAACCCCAGCAGCAAGCAACCCTTCCACGTTTAAGCTTGTAAAGTACAACGTTGTAATTTGAACAAATTAGTCTGTTTCGATGGGTTTTGATAACTTATTATATTGTCTATTTATACTTTCACCTTAAATATCAAATAAATGAATCCTTTGCTTATGCAAATAAATGAACAGTAAAATTTGAAGATGGACTAGAATTGTTAGATTAAATTAAGGTACATAAGTATTAATTTTATATATCTAGATGGAAACGTAGAAAAGTTTTTATTATACTATGCATTATAACGTATAAGGTATATGGTATGCACTTATATAAAAGTCTTATCATTATCATCGTCGCATTATAGGTATAATTATACAGGTACTTATAAAATCAGTAATTTTTTTCTAATAAACTAACAATCCTAATCATTAGGAATTTTTCTTGATATCCTCCTGTATATTTTTATCTGCTGTATCATTGGTTAAGATGGATCGATGAAGCATGGCATAAAACGCACTATCTTTATCGCTTCTGAGAACATCTGGGCTATCAAACTCCTAAAAAATATAATTTAAGAGCAAACCAATCGTTATAAAAACAATATAATTTTTGCAATATATAGTTAGTTTACCAAAACTTTCCCAGAGTCGAGAACCATAATTCTATCGTTATCAAGAATGGTCTGAAGTCGATGAGCAATTGTGAGAATTGTACAGTCTGAAAATTTATTTCGAATGGTGTGTTGAACCAAGTTATCCGTTCTGTATATTACATAAATTTGTTAAAATAATATTAGTCGATTAAACAAAATAACATGACAGGAATCCAGTATTTTCTCAACTTACGCAAACGGAAACACCATCGATTGTTATGGTACCGTTACATAATTCAGTTAATCGAAATAATGCGGTGACGAGGGAGCTCTTTCCCGCCCCCGTGCGCCCACAAATTCCAATATGGTCCCCACGTTGAACTGAAAAGCTAATTTTGTTGAGAACTTTATTTCGATTTTCCTCGTCGTAAGCTAGCGACACATTTTGAAATGCTAAACATCCTTCAACAGGCCAATTTTCAGCTAATTTTTTATCTGTGTGGATCGGATAAGTGTCATGAAAATTGAATTAGCTATGAAGTTTATTCACTTCTGATCGATGCATTTTATTTGTTCACTATAAAAGCAGCACTTACCGCTGTCACTTTCCAAAGGTGCTTCCGACTTTAGATTTGAGTACTCAAATACACGTTCAACAGAGGTCATGTGATTTTCAGTTTCTGCTGACTGTCGTATACCTTATTTTGAAAAAAATAAGATAAAAATTGTCATTTCTTTTCAAATGCACTTATTCCAAAACATTAGGAAATTATTAACTATCTTACCCCATTGTAGTGCTCCAGACAGTCCCAAAATGGAAGAAATCGCCACTCCAACGTTGCCTCCTTGCGCAGCTGCATTGAATAAAAAGTTGGAATAAGAAGCTTGTAAGATTGTCCAGTTGCAAGTTGATTGAATGTCAAATTCTATTTTAAATAATTTAATTTATTTTCCTATGCACGCCCTTACATGTTGTCAAGATCAAGAACCCATAGGATACCACCGCAAGAAACATTACTGACATCATTTCCAACCAAATAGCAAACCATCGGCCTGTCATGAACATCATGAAGAATACTGACGTATGTGTGTCCTAATAATAGTATTTTTTTGAATGAACATTTAAATCAAATCATTTAACAGGTACAATTAAAATACATACCTGAATTTTCTCAAACTGATCTATCACACGCTCCTGGCCAGAAAATGCACGTATGCTTGTTAATCCTTCAACTGTCATGACGACATGTGTGAACAATGGGGATTTTGCTACATCATGGAAACACAAACAATCGTTATTACTTTATTGATATTATATAACAAATTAGTTGTGTAGGTATACCTATATGTAAACTATGCAATTGTATATAACTTACCTAGACTTTCAATCCGCTTAATGTCCCTGTAGAAAAATTCATTTCATAGTTTTATAAACTAAATTGGTTATACTTTTGGAAATACAACGATAACCATTAATTCTACTAATAATGCTATTATTTGTGAAATTGCTAAAATATGCAATAATTTATGATAAAGTATCTCATCTTAATGCAAAGCATTTCTCTTATAAATTAGCGACATTTTTGTAATTTGTAAAAAAAATTTCAATAAAGTACAAATACTTGCCTTGCCGTTTGTAAGTAAAATGATCTCAACTTGAACAGAGACACCAGCATAATCACGGATGGAATAGCAATATAGTAATTTGCTAATACATTGATTGCTAGCATTCCAAACAGCATTAAAAGGACGTTGATGAAGTCATAAAATGCCACGGGAAGCTGTTCATCAATATGATTCAAGTCCTTTGTAAATCTGTTCATTATTCTACCTGGTAAAAAATATAACCGATCGGGGCAAAATAGGATTAAATTTTCTTAAAGTCTATATGTTACATTTATATGTAGTTGTACATCATACCTGAAGCATTTTCATCGAAAAACTTTACAGGTGCTCTAACAAGACTTGCAAACATCCCGTCATGCAAATTGATACTGATGCGCATACAATAACGGAAGAAAAGTATGGACCGAAACACACACATGAAAATAAACGCAGCCATAAGGCCACAATATACATATGCGTAAAAATCTTGATCATTTTTGATCGCTTCCTTGTCACTTGTAAAAGCCTCTGAGTTGTTTGTTGCACCTGGGAACACAGTATCGCCACTCTGGTCTAAACCAGTAATTGTATTGTCTACCGTTTCCACTATTTTAGTAGTCTCATTTGTAACTTCTGTAACTGTCACTTTATTTGTCCACTGAGACAGCCAATAGTCTGTAAAATTATTTAGCACTTGGGTCAAGATAAATCCCAGAGCTAGAAGCAAAATTGTTAAGTACGAGCCGCCCGATTTGAAGTACCGGAAATACGTGCCGACTCCTATGGAACCAATATCCTTTTGTTCTTCCCTTCTCTTGTGCATAGCAGTCAACTCATCTTTTTTGCTGTGCTCTGCATCTTTATCGCTTGCTTTGCTACTTAGTCTTTTGCGAACTACTCCACCACTATTTTTACGACTACTTGACAAGACTTGACCTTGTAGTTCGTCAATATCTTGCATGTCTTCGTTCATATATTCCTCGCTAATTAAGCTGGTAAAATCAATGCCACTGTTTTTCAGCTCTTCGTACGTTCCTTGACCCCAAATCCTACCTTCCTGGAAATTAGAAAATATTTTTTTATAAAAGTAACTTTAATGTTAATTAGTAAAAAAATAATCCTTAAAAGACTTCAACAAATTACCCTATTCAGTACTATAATGTGATCAGCCATGGGTAAATACTGCAGCTGATGTGTCACCAAAATCCTTAGTTTGCCATCCAAATGCTCTTTTATACAATCATTAAATAGCAGCTTGCTCACCCTGGTGTCCACCGCAGACAGAGGATCATCCAGCAAATAAATGTCGGCATTATGGTACAATGCCCGTGCTAAATTTACTCTTGCCTTTTGACCACCACTAAGAGAAACGCCCCTTTCTCCCACTAGTGTTAAATCTCCAAACGGAAATTGCTTCAAGTCATCGGATAAGCAACAAAGTTTAACAACTTTCCAATATTTCTCCTCGTCAAAGTCAAGGCCAAACAAGATATTTTTGCGAACAGAGGCGGAAAAGATCCAGGCCTCCTGGGAGGCATAGGAAAGACGACCTTGAACATGACAATAGGATGATTTCGTCAGTTCCATGGTCAGCGGATGTGATTGGCAATTCTGACAGAATTGCATTTAAAAATGATGACTGTAAAAAGTGAAATATGAAAGGCAGTTTTAGAGATCAGTGTGTCACCAAACCAACTTGCATGTCATTTTAGCATTACAACCTTGCCACTTCCAACATTGTCCCACTATAATGACTAGCTTATTTCCATTCAAATTCACAGTCAAATCGTTCAGAGTATTTTGCTCATCTGTCCAACTACAAAGAAAATTAAGCTTAGTATAAACTTCACAGTAGCATGTGAATTATGAATACCTACTAATTTTTTAACAATTTTATTGAATTCTATTCTCTAGCAAAACTTGAATTACCTTGCTGAATAATTTTTCATAATAACCTTCGGCTCGACATATACTTCGTCAAGCTTTGCTTGCTTCCCATCACTATAATGGTTATGATTGTTTTCATTAGCGATTGTCCCGTTTTCAGCAATATCGTCCTTGAAATAATAACTTGTCACTTGTTTGGGAGTGTTATCTTTTGAGAGTAAAAAGTCCTAAAAAATTTATGAAATCCTTAAAATGAATATTTTGTACTCCTGTAATTTCTGCATACAACCAAATCAGAACAACTTGAATAACAAACCTCTATTCTGTTCAAAGATGCCCACAATTCTCCAAGTTGCGAAGTTGCATTAGGAATTCTATTCATAATTGCTTGTAATATCGTATTAAAAACAGAAATGCTGAAGAACGCCTTATCAGCGGTCAAAGTGTTTCCTAGGGCAACGTACAAAATGAGCGCACAAAATGGAATCAACTTTGAAGAAATTGTGTGCACGGAAACAAACATTCCTCTGAGATACAAACTTCTCCGAATAAATTTGATTTCCTTTCTTCTCAACACTGAAATAACCTTTGCAAAAGGTTTCTCCCAAGCGTACATTTTGATGAGGCGAATTCCTCCAATTATCTCATTTAAAAATCTCCCTCTCTCATCTGTTCTTCTTGCAATCCTAACCCTAAAGTACATGAAGAATCGACCCACTAAAACCTGAATTGGCAAAATAAATATAATACAGCCCACACCGCCAAAGCAAGAAACTCCCAACTCGTTCCATAGAAGATACGTGTAAATTGATAGTTGAATTGGAGCAATGTAGAAAAAATGTAAAAGATGAAAACTTTGGTCAAGGCGACCAACATCACTGGATAAAAGATTACAAAGTTTTCCAACGTTGGCTTGGTCCGAGTCAGACTTGCGCAATTTCAAAATCTATTGTTTTATAAAAATCGTGTAATTAACAATCGTAGAATAAGATGGTAAAATAGTTAACTGTAAAATTAATAACCATATAAGACAATATCTTTCAGTAAATAATTGTACCTTGCGATAAATTAATGACGACACGCCAATTCTGTTTTTCATCCCCATATGAATAATATAAGCAACCAGATTTTGGAAAAGGACACCATGGCTAAATGTCATCAAAACAAGAATGCTTGCGTATATAAATTGATCTCGTTGGAGATTTGGGTAATCGTCAGGATTCTCTACGCTAAAAGTTCGTATAAAATTTCTCAGTGCAAGAGGTTGAACGGTTCTATAAAGTCGATATATAAAATGCAATATGACAAACCTTATAAATCTTGTACTTTTTGCAAAAGATTTTGACTTTAAATGTTACAATTTAATTAAACTACACTTGCCTAATAACTAGCTCGTCAAATGCATATCCCACTCCAACACACATGAATCTGAAGAAAATAATTCGTGCTATCGCTTTCCATAATTTGGGTCGTATCCCTTTTAAACTCGCTCTTGTTATCTCTTCGTCCCATTTTCTTTACATAATTTATAAGAAAATAAATTTTAAAAGTATAGATTATTCAAAGTTTAAGCATTAAAAATTTATTTGTTTGCTTTACTGTTTTATGAAAATAAAAATTTTGCAGAAAATGCATAAGTGAAAATACGTAAAAATGCTAAAGCAGATAAACAAAATCCTTTTACTTTTTACAAAGTATGCCGAGTTCTGCCGAGGAGTCTTCCGGCAGTGAATGGTATACATCCTCCAAATTCAAATCCTTCTTTGCTCCTTTTCTCAGAAACGGAATTACCCACAACACAAACAGTCTTGAGATAGGATTCGCCTTTTGTTGAGGATTTGTTGGCAGCTCATTTTCTTCTGCGTCCATTGTCATGTGCTATACTTTTGTTATTATTTTCTTGAATACTCTGTGAGGTTTCATGAGCACTGAAACAAGCACTGTTTAAAATACTTATGATGATCACTGACAGCTAGTGCAGCGGCAACTGACAGCTCTGTTTTGTATGCATCTGATCATCACTTATCAAGTTTTCCATTAGCAAGAGGCTAAGAGGTTGATGTACGGACAGATGAATATATAGCATTCCGAGAACTCACTCACATTATATCTACGTTTGCTTTTGTGAGTGAAACTCTGATCGTTCGTTTGTTATTAATTAAACTGTATGTGCTTCTCTCGTCTGTTTATTCTGCCAGTATCTAATCAAATCTTTACCCTGTATCACTAACTTGTTGGAACACTGAAGTAGAAATAATGTTTGCATGCATTTAAACTGAAATTTGTTATTAGTTTTGTACTACTTTTTAGGTAGATGATGTTTTCTTTGGGCAATGCGGTGTCAGTATATGTAAGTAGGGAAATACCACTTACGTTACCTCATAAACTTTTGATGTGTTCTCCAGCAGACAGACTGTGCATTTGTGATGGCACCTTGCTAGTTGATGGAATGTACATGTGACCTACATATTATAACAGTATTCATGCAAAAAAAACCTAACATTGAAAACTTTTCAATGTTCTTAGGTATATCGCATGATCTCGGTACACGAGTAATATTGTAAGCATACCCAATCTTTAAAAGAGCAAACGTTCTTGTATCCAGTATATACCAATACCTTGCATGCAGATTGCAATTAGTGCAATTACTACATACATACTGTTCTGCTCTTCGTGGTATTAATTTGCTTATACCGGTATTAAAGAGTTGCGTCATTTAGTTAATAATACATGCATGGTGAGACTGATAACTCCCGTAGATCATAGTTTTTTACAAAAACGTGTTAGGAATAATTGTCGGTTACACAAAAGAATAAGATTTTGCAATGCTATTCTATCCAACAGTTGAAAATTGAATTTTTACTTTTTAAATTATAATTTATAATTGAACATTACGTTTCAGTGTTGACTTTTGTCAGCAACTTGCTTAGAAAGCGCTAAAAATATGTATGTTATGTTTGTAAATATTTATCCGTGGCATTAAAAAAATATGTTCTGATCTGTAATAAGAAGTTAATGCTTGGTCACATTCATATCGTCATTGCATAACCTACGTAGCTACACAAGTCAGAGTAAAACGCAACGTACACCGCCCAGACTCCAGACTAGAAACCAGCATAATACAACACTAGCAAGTAAATGTGTTTGTAAGTTTTCATGAACGAACTCTATTATGAGTAGAGTAAGGTTAGTAAGGTACCTGTGTAACACAAATGGGCAGGAAAAAAGGACAGATACCAGTGAAAATAGAGATTTTTGATTACTCAATATACATAATTTTATGTTTTTTAATCTTTATTGACGTTTTAACCATGCTGAATGTATTGTTAAAAATAACCATTCTACGTATTAAAACAAATTTGTTAAATTCTAAAATTTAAATGAGTATAAAAGTTGCCAAATTGCTCATTGCCAAATGAATGCTCATAAAAAGTGTTTTCTTTTTAATTTGAAAAAATGGTCCACAGTACATTTCCAACGATTTCAGGCTTCTCCACGTCATTCTCAGTTGTCTATTATTCCATCCTTTTAGCCGTTTTCCTCTTTCTTCTGCCTTCAAAACTTTTCCACTCAACTCGTGAATATCACAAGACATACTCAAATAGGCAAAAGCAAAAAATGCAGATTCCACTGCTATCTGAGGAAATGTTACCCACATGACCATAGGTATTTTACCAAATGTGTCTATGCTTATTCTCAAGTACACTATAATTGTCATTTGGCAGAAGCCCATAACCGAACAGTAGAGCAGGTCGAAAAATCCTAAAAAAATTGAGTGGAACAGGTGAAGTTGAGCAAACATTTTGTGTAGAGAAAACGTTGTTGTAACGGTAGACATTGCGGAAATACAGTAATCGTAGCTTTGAATTCGACAGATATCCAGTAGTAAAGGAAATGAAAAACCCTCCTTGGTTACGATGGTAACACATAAAGTATTAAAAATAAGTCTGATTGTCAACAAAGCTATTTGAAGTAGATTAGCTTGTTGGGGGTATTTTGAGAAAACTTGAATTATTTCTTGAGCAATGAAGTAACATGGATCCAACTTAAATATTACTAAGCCAAGTCCAATGAATGGTGCTGGTACAACCAAACCGTTAAGTATCATGTTTGCGCATAGTTTGTACTTAATTTTCCGTTTTTTGTACAACCTCCAGAATGTGTTGTTGTAGTTGGAAAGTAACCGTTGCTCTGCGTACGGAGAAAATAGTCAAAGTAGTAGTAATCAGTACGTAATATCACAAAATGGTAAACAAATATAATTATGAATAAAGAACTATTGAACTTACTTTTTTGCATACTCTGCTCAAATTTAAACATTGCATTAAATGCCAATGCAACATCCTCTCCTGTTTGATTTATTGCAAATATTATAGAAGCGACTGTCATTGACGTTGCCAGGGACATGAAACACAAACTGATGTTCACCCAATTTAACTTTCCGTAAACCACATGTTCCTTTTTGCTTGTAAATTTTCTCACAAGGACATACAACGTTGCTAAAATTCCGTATAAAACTATTAAAGATAATTCACAGATTTGAGCGATTCGCACTGAAAAACTGTTTTTTGGCTTGTTGTAAATCAGCATGCAATTTTTCTCCTTGCAAACTGCTGATGATGTGAATTCTATCGCATGTTTATACCAAAATCGTTGGGACAAAGTTTGATAAGTAGACACAATTTCTGCTGGGGTTGCTAATGGTAGTTTCATTAGCTGTTGTTTAAATGTTTTCAAAATTTGTCGTCCCGCGGTTAAAAACAAAGAAATTTTCTTTAACGAGTTAAAAACAAATTGTTTTAGTAGCTTCATATTAAACAAGTACAAGTTGCCTAGTTAATATAGGAAATACTGGCTCAGCGCTACAGCAGGTACGTTATGAATTTCTGTCAACCTGCAATGTTTTTTTTTGTTTCAGCGTAAGTTACTGATCTGTGATCAGATCTAGAAAACCGCAAAAAACAAAAGTAGATATTTGTTTATCATATTTGTAATCTAGCACAAAATATTTTTCAAAACATGTTTTTCCCAACAATACAAATATTAGTAGGTAGTTAGTGTTTTTGATATCAATCATGAGTAATTATATACATTTTTTAAAAAACAAAGCAAAATGATTTTTGTTGTATGAGAGCATGTAACTCATAACTACACTGTAAATACAAAAAATAAGTATCACGTAAAGCTTTATCCATTAAATTTTTTGTCGTTTGCCCTTTAGTTTGCTCTTTAAAGTTTAACAGCTTGCTTCAAGATTTCTAATGGTTCAGAAACTTAATGTTCACCAAAATATTTGCCAACAATAGCTAGCTTAGTTATCAATAGGAGCTGAATCGAATAGTGTGTGCTTCATTAATTGAAGCTGCCAAAATTGAACAAACTGACTAAAAATAAAAAAGGTTCCTGACATAAAAATAACCTTATCTGGATAAATTGCAGAATGTACAGACAGTAATGCGTAAATCGAGTAACCGTCAAATAAACTGACATGTCCGCAGGAAAAGCTCATGAAATCTATTTTTGCTTTTTAAAAGTCAATAAAATAATCACTTTCCCAGCTCTATTTTTTGGACGTCCTTTCTTCCATCTTCCAATAGTTCTTTTGTAAATTTTTGTCTGTAGGAAATTAGTAGGTATGAAAAACAAATGGTATTCGACATTTGCTTTGAAGTCTGAACAGTGCAATTTTAATTCATTCCCCTTTGGAACACAATATAAAGTAATATAGTTTAATAAACGGTTTGTAGCAAGCAACTTTTTTAACAATAATATTTTATTTACTTTTTAAAGTTTAAGTGTGTCCTTTGTAAATGTTTTTATTTTTTTCGTTTTATAAATCGTTTAATTTTTTAAATTGCCAATATTTGCAACTCTACTTTCTACAGTTAACGGAATCGTATTTTTATTTAAAACACCACAAGAAAAGGTTTAAGCTTGCGAAACATATTTTGAAATAAAGCTAAAATTTCACTAATTATTTTTTTAATTTGAAAAATAAGTCAAATCTTACAAAATAGCTATTGACAAATTTGAACAGAAGACTGGATTTATTCAGCTCTTCCGTAAATAATAACTGCGACTTCAGGTAATTACCTTTTTAATTGGATTTTTAGTATACTATTTGAGCATGAGATAATATTGCGCTTCTTTGGTCTGATAAATCAATCAAGTCTATTACACGTACTACACCGACTAAATGATAGGATAATTCCTAATGCTAATGCCTTAGTGAACCTATTATTCAAATGGTTTGCATATGAATAAAATAACGGGGATTAATTGCTTTTTCTTCATCAATTCGATTTTGATAATTTAATAGCAATTTGTATAGTAATGATTGATTAAATATATCAGTTGCTTTAAAAAAGCATTACAAAATTTCAGTGAAAGTAGACAAATTTTAAAATAGATAAAGTAAATAAGAGTAAAAATGATATACAAAGGACAAATGGGGTTGCTGACTTGTGGAAATTAACGTTGTTATAAGGATTACATTGTAGTAGGTTTCATTTTATCTACTAAATTACAAATTAACGGTTTTAAAACTTTATTATTAGTTATTATATACCTATACTTATTATGCAATGCAATAGATTTGTCCTTTTTTAGCAAATTGAAATTGATGCGTCAACAAATCACTTTTGAAAGACTATGACAATAAAACCATGTAGATAGAAAAGGTGGCACATTATAATAAGATATACTCCTATTATTCGTTTAAAAATACTAGTCATTTAAAAAATAACTGGATTATTATTATGTTGTATTAAATTTTTTATTACACGTAAATTAAAGTTACCAAACGCGAATAGTTTCTCTGAGCCCGTTGATTATAATGAATGAACCCAAATTATTCATAACCAGATGTAAACTAGTAAGCAGTGACTGTCGTCTAATTGTGAAAAAAATTCCACATCGCATTCCCAGTGGCTTAACAGACTGCCACTTAAGTCTGAGTAAAGTGTTTCCCTTCTTTTTGACCTGTAATTGCAGCGGTCTCAGCAGCAAAGATTCAGACATTTCATGAACATGTTGAGCCATTCTCAAATACAGAAACGCTCCTACTGCAGTCTCGGCTGCCATTAGGGGAAACATGCACCAGACAATAAAGGGAACCTGCCCAATTGTTACAAAGCATATCCACCAATCCAGAACAATGAACACTTGGCTAAACGCAATGAATATGCAGTAAGTCTTATCGTAAAAGTGACCCAAAACCGAATGACAAAGACGCAATTGGGAATAAACTTTATGAAGGGCAAATGGACATGAAATTGTAGACATGACTGTTATGCAATAGTCATACGTCCAAATTCTACAACAGTCCAACAGCAGTACAAAAGAAAGAAAACGACCTCCCATTAAAAGGCCCCCAAATGTGTTGCCAACGAAGCGGAATATTTTAACAATAATTCGAAGCACTTGCACATGCAGATGCTGATTTCTACTTTTTTGATCCGTCCACCATGAAAATAGAAAGTCTTCGGTGACAAAATACGTGGGATCACAGTCGAAATATAGTAAACAGAACGACATTGGGGGTATTATGATAATGAAGCCATGAAGAATGGTATTGGCATACCAGGCATATTTTACTTTTCTTGTGTGGTAGCATGACCAGATTGTTGTGAATCCAGTCAAAGGGGATGCAATTTGACCTAGAATAGGCAAAATTTTATTAAATTTTCCTAGTAGCATTATTAGAGGTTTAACGCGCTTTTACACTTATATTACCAATGTAAAGTCGCTGCTTGAAATCCATTAATGTATTAAACCAGTACGCAATTTCGCTTTCATAGCACTTCAGACTCCAACCTATGCCTCCTATGGAAACCGAACCCACAAGACATGCTAAACAGAGAGAAATGTGTATCCAATTAATGTTTCCATACAGAGGGTGATCCTTGGAAGAGAATGAACTGCGAAAAAGTACGTATAACGGAACAATGATCGCGTAAAGGAAAATAAAAACAAACTCCAAATGTTGAAGACGTGCAATTCGTGAGTTTTTACGGGGGTCGTTGTAAATAAGTTGATGATTATGTTTGGATCCAGGGGCGAATTCCACTGGAACTTTGTACCAGTGGTTAGCAAATATTATTTGGAAAAGGGAGACAACGGCCCAGGGAGATTTAAAGGAATCTTGTAGGTGCTGCTGGTGTGTTATCAGGCTATGAATGCGATTACGCCTGGAAGATTGAAAGATTCTGCAGGTTTTTGACATGGTAGAAATAACAGGACTAGAAAGATGATACACTGTCATTTTGGGTGTACAATTATTTTATGGTGTTCTTTGATAATCAGTTGAAAGTAGAGCGAAAAACAATTTTCTTAAAAATTCAAACCTTAAAATTGTTATGAACTAAATGAGCGAGGAAACAAGAACATAGTAGTAGTAAGCTTCAAAATGGTTTGAAAATGCTTTCAATATAAAAAGTGATCTATGAGGAAAATCATTACTTAAATTGGACAAAACGACTTTACTTGAAAAAAATAAGTAAAAGTGCCTACAACGAAAACAAGGTCTTTCGTGATCAATAAGACAAAGTTTTAAGTAATCAATATTTTTTGCTTGTTACCAAAAGTATGCATTATATATATTCGTAGGTGTGCAACCGTTAGACCTACAATATCGACAAAGGTATGTATAGTATGTATGGATAGAAAATACTTTTGCAACAAGTTGTGAAAATAATAATATTTTTTCTGGAAAAACGAAAAAAATATACTGTAAACATTTGAAATATAAAAGTGGCTGAAAGAGGGTAAAATAAAAAGCAGTGAATATTTGCACAATTGTTGTTTGTAAAATTAAAACACAACTTAATAAAGTATATGCTTTGAGCAAAAAAGATTAACATGCGAAAGTATAAACCAGAAAGTAAAAATATATTTATTTGTTTCCATCACAGCAGTATGGGTACTAAATAGGTATAGTTTATATTATAGGTATATGTATACATTTTCCAGACTTTTAATAATGGTTTTGAAATAATCTTTCTTACCATTTTAATCGAATTACTTAGAACGATAAGAAACAGCCACTAGACTTGTGTGGCGACGTAATTTCTCATTTAAATTTATTTCTACTTAGGTATTTTATATTTCATCATAATCATCTGCTTCCGCCCAAATTTTGAAACGAATATTTTTTTATATTCTTAAAAAATTGATTTCACTAGAATACCTAATTTTCATTTGAAATAAATAATTTTATTTTTGTGAAAGCAATGAATCGAGTAATTTCAGTGTTAGATAGCAAGGTAAATATACAAATATACTGCTAAATTGTTATGTACAAGGTCACAGTTGCCACAATGCTAAACCATTTTTTTTGCTCTTTTATAAATTTTGAAGGTATCCTGATTTTTGGAGTGCATAAAACATTTACGTTAAAGGGTTCTTAAGAATAAAGAGGTATCTCCACCTACTCCAAACCTTTCAAGTAGATAAAAATAAGCTGGTGAAGTTATTGAAGGACATGTTCAAATTAGCCAATGCAAGTAGATACAAATTGAAACCTTGATATTATTTCTTTTATTCTTGTTTACTCCTTTGTCGTGTTCATTTCTAATCATGTAAATGGAAACATTAAAAATGTACCAAAGGGCGTACTTTGAACATCAGGGCAAGCAAAATATTATTTCCACCAAAAACTAATCTTTTTTACTCCTTGTTACAAACTAGTAGTCGACATTCGCGATTGCTCATCCTCGCGCTCAGACTCCAAAAATATACAACGGTCGTATTACGAATTAGTAAGAAAAAGTTTTTTTAAAATATCTAGATATAACTGTCATCAGTATCGACATGACAAGTACATAGAATTATATACTGTCTTTCCACGTCAAAAATGTGCTTGCCACTTCAGCTTTTTTATAAATGATACTTAAATAAATATTTTTTCTTTAATATATTGGGAAGGCTAAGAAGGAAGATGTAGACAGTCACATGTGCGGACAGACTCTTGGAAAATATAAAACCAAATTTTAAAATCCCGAACTAAAATTATAACAACCGAATGCCATAAAATACGTTAGTCCTTTTCTACCGCTTTTACAATGACAAGTTATTGTTTTTTTCCAGACGCCTACAAAACTGAAATACACCAGAATGACTAAATAATGGAGTGTTATAAAAGTAAACGATTTTTTACCAACACATTAAAAAGTTCAATTTTAAACTATAAATTGCATATTCATGTTGGTTCATATTTTTCCCATTATATGCGGCAAGCATATATGTGAATTTTTTGGTCAATTGAAATAAATATCCATTAAAGCATTATTGGCAACTCCCAACACAATATAATGGAGAGGTGAGCGTTTATGAGTAATATGTAATTATCTCCACTTTCGCAAAAAATATTTCAAGGTGAATGTAAACTACATACTGACTACATGTAAAATATAGTTAGTGCTTCTTTTCAAATATGAAATATGTCATTCAAAGGTTATATAAGATATTATACAGTATAGCAAGCAGCGGCTCGGCTGCCGCTACGGCTCACGTTGTTCTTCAATGTCATTCAATGCGCTGAAATAAAAAAAAACTAGATATATACTATTTTGCACTAGGCACGATACATCTCTGGTTTAAATGTATGTATTTTTTATCATGAATGATGATACTACTTGGGAATGGAACATAATATGACCACTCATCCCAAACTTTTTATCGTTACTATACGAGAAATTTCTAAACAAATTGAATGAACAGCCAGCATTTATTGTATGTATTCAATTCATAAGTGAGTCAAACAAGTACATAATGTTAACAAACTCACGGTGATAAAAGTCTTTCATTCGGTACCATAGAACTCGTACAGTGACTGGACTGAACACAAAATAGTTTCTTTCAAATTTGACCCTATCAATACTAAAAAGGTCAGCTGAAGCAAAACAGACAATTAAAATGTCATTCACAACGGCTTGTTGTACTCTTCCTCCCGTTACATCCAACTACCAACCGGAAGGAAGCGAAATTCATCTTGGTGACATGAGTATTTATGAAGCGAAAAATAAAACTCCAAAAGTCATGTTGATTTGCGCGTACGACATATTTGGAGTTCATCCAAACATTCGGCAATTTGCGGACAAGCTCAATTCTACTGGTTTATTTAGAGTGGTTATCCCGGACTATTTCCGGGGAAACGCTATAAAATGGGGAGATTTGGACATGGCAGGTGATTAGTAAGTGCCCAAATTCAAACACTTGGACAAATTAGCTAGCAAATTAAATAAAACTTAAAAATTCCAAAGTCAAAACTTTGTATCTAGTTTTTTCTTTTAATTTCTTTTCAGTCGTGCACAGATTATGAAATTTGTTGCGGAATATGGCTCATGGGAAAAAAATGTAAAGCAGGACACAATCAATGTTATTGAACACTATAAAAAGGAAGGGATTACAAAGTTTGCACTTTTTGGATTCTGTTGGGGTGGTAAAGTAAGTGCTCGAGGTGTGTGCGAACTAGACGACATCAAAGGCGCCGGTCTAATTCACCCATCAATGTTGGTAGATAAGGATGCTGAAGAAGCAAAGGCTCCTGTGCTTTTCCTGCCAACAAAGGACGAACCTGATTTGCTTCCAATGTATGAAATTGTAAAACGAAACTTGGGGGAGGATAAAGTAGAACATCATCGCTTCGATGACGTATTCCATGGCTTTTGCGGTGCCAGAGGAAATTGGAAAGATGAATTACAGAGTAAACGAGTTAATGAAGCTATTGCTTTGGTGCATGCTTTCTTTAAGAAGCATTTGATTGGGTAAATAACTTATCTACCCATTTTTAATAAATGCATGATGCAATAAAACCCTATAAAATAGACGAGATCAACATTTTCTTTTGAAATTTGCATTTACTTTGAGCTTGATATCATCATGTTTATAACTTTCCATGGAACTAAGTTTTAGAATTTATCTTTCATGTTTCTCAGTTTTCCCATGCAGGCAACTGCAGAGTTGGTTTGAACTGCAGCTTGAAGTTCACTTCGCACACATCTCATAAATGGATTAATCTCTTTTTCTTCCCCAATTGTAGATGGAATCGTTGGTAAGTGATTTTTACGCTGCTCCTGAGCCCAAACTAATTTGTTTTCCATGACAGAATTGCTTGATTCAACGCTTAATGCAAATTTCAAATTGTTGACAGTGTATTCATGTCCACAAAACACCATTGTTTCCGGTGGTAAATTGCCAAGTTTTTCAACAAGCGCACTGTACATTTGCTCTGGAGTGCCCTCGAAAAACCGTCCACATCCAGCAATAAATAAGGTATCGCCTGAGAGCATGCAAATGAAACAGCAGAGTTTTCATTTAAAAATTGCTTCATATTTATATGTATTAGAAATCGTACCTGTAAAAACAGCCGGCTTCTGAATGTTAGAATCCTGACTCTCAAGATAGTAACAAATATGTCCGGATGTGTGGCATGGTGTGAAATGACAGTGGAAGGTGAAAGATCCCAGATTAATGACATCTCCTTGACCTACCTATGCATATATATATAATTAGATTATTTTAATTATACCCAAAAGAGGTTAGAAATACCATATTAAAAATAATAATTACAAAAACTGAACAAAATTAGTATACTTTCTTAGTAAGAGCTCCAATTCGATCGTCACCTCCATAGACTGAAAGTGTAGAATCAGCAACTTCATTCTTGTATTTTTTTACCAAATCCTCGTTCCCACCGGCATGGTCCCTAATAATAATGCGTTAAACTTTTTAAACCAACCTATCATTTTTCACCAGTCAGCACTTTTCTTTACTTATTTATTTTGTTATTATTGGGCTGTAATTTACCAGTGATGATGGGTGGTAAGAACCCCAGTCAAAGTCACATTCTCTTTGCGAACTTCATTGAGTACGTTGTCAGGTTCCACAGGATCAACAACCACCGCTTGTAAAGATGATTTCTCAATGATCTATCCAGATATGGAGTATAAGTAAATACGTGACGTTTATTCATAAAATAAATTTTTTCTAATTTAAAGCTACAACTACGATACAGTCATCAAAAACTTACCAGGTACATAAAGTTATCAGACAGAGCCGGAATTCCAATGATTTTCAAGTTGGGAAAATCAATCACACATTTTTCGGAATGCATCTTGCCTCCAGTTCCAGAAAGTGAGCGAAGTAAGCTGAATCCAAGTGAGTAAGCAGCCGACTCAGCTCTTCTATACGCCGATGACCACGTTGTGAATTTGGACAATAATCCAGTGGCTGTATTCACAAATGTATTTTATCCTTCGGATAAAAAGTTATCCCTGGTATTAGCTTAAAACCAATTCAGAGCGTC
>JAHZMT010000630.1:0-10458 GCA_027743785.1 Sinhomidia bicolor | reverse complement strand
GGGAATTTTGAAGGAATTGAGAAAGTGTTGCATAATAACCATCATTTCTGTGTGAAATTGTTGGAAAAAGAAGAAAGTAAAGAGAAGAAAAAGAAGAAAACTGTGTTTCGCATCTTGTTGGTTGATTGCTGAATTCGTTGAAGATTCTATTCAGACATTACTTTTTAATTTAATCAAGTATCTAATCAGTCGATCCTCTTTCTTCTCCTTGTCCATTTATTACTACTACTTCTACGCCCTTTTTTAATTTCGCTGATACTTACCTTCTGTTTGTGCTGTCAGTCAGTCAGTTATTCATAATAATATGTACAAATAACTCGTAGGGATAACACGGGATTTTTTAAAAAGTTAATAATTTAAAAATGCCGGCTAAAAGCATTAGTTGAATAGAAAAAACAAGCAGTGGACTTTATATAAATTTGAATAAAAATTTAGGTAGTATTCATTGCTGAATCAATCAAATTAACAAGGAAAATAACTACCTATTTTCATTTCTTACAAAAAGCAATATTTTAAAACTTTCAGAAAGCAGGTGCATACTTTTTTTGAAAGAAAGCTTAATAAAAAACACTTTCTGAGAAACCTTTATAAATACCTACATGTGTACTGGGTACATTTTAAAAGGATGGCCTGCGATGATAAGTACCCTTTTTTGTTAAATGAGTTTCTGCTAGTTTGAACATGACATGAACAATACAATCCCGTAAATTGAACAAGGTATTCTTAAGACGGTTATTGTACTCGTTCGTTGACATCAGGTTACTACTACATCCAGATGAGAACACCAAGACAAGCAAAAGGTACAGACGTCTTTTACGTTTTTCTTATTTACTTTGTTCTATTCTAGCTATTCATTCGCGAAAAAAGCCAGCTTAGCACGACAAACACTAACTGACTTGATGGTAAACTGACACGATTCCCGTGAAATTAGTGAGCTTCTTTCCATCAAAAACGTCTTTTGTGCTATTGCTACTGTTCTTCGAAAAAAATACAAATAATTTAACGAGATTCTTCTTCCAGGAGAAAAGGCACGTACACTCTATTAAGACCGTTTTTTAGTCTATTGAACCTTTTAAAAAAACACTCCCTTCTATTGCTTTATTATTAAACGTTAATAAAGTTAAAATAATATAGGGTGAACGAACACATAGACAAAAATAAACGATAGTTAACTTGATGACTAAAAGCTTCATGTACTTTTTCCTTTGACAATTTTTTTTGACTGTGACAGCATTTTTCCGTTTCACTTTCTCTAGTCATTTCTCATCATCATCATCAAAATGATCATCAGTATTATCAGCAGAACAGTATCCAACAAGGCTGACCTGAGCCTGACGGACATGACTTGGTACAACGACGATGATGAGGATGATGATCAGTCAAGATCCGGATCAACTCTAACAGCAAGGCGGAAGCTGGGATATATAGAGAGATAGCAAGAAACATAATAATCATACGGATGATAGCTAAAATCATGTCACCGGTAGTGAGTTTTTCTATCCACCTACTAAGTTGCTTGGTTGGTGATTTTTGTCAACTAGCTGTACGTTCCTTGCCTTGAACATGCCACGATGATGATGATGACAATGCAGACGTTGATGATTAAAGATCGTGTATGTCATACAGCGTAAGGTAAGAAGATGTACATTTTGGCAATAGTATTTATTTTTTGTAGAGTATATATATTTTTTTAGAATTTGACTTGTGTAAATGTATCCTAAATCTTACACTCGATGATAAATTCTTTTTCCCTTTCTGTATTTTGTCGTTGTGCTGGGGAGTATAGGTATAGGTGTCAGATTACATGAGCAGAGGTTACATGTTCCGAGCATTACGAAGAGTAGAGTCATCGTCGTTCGAGAGAGATTCATGTCCTTCTGCTGTGGGCCCTGAGCATGTAAACGTGGAGAACGTGCCGTGTTTTTTTTCAAGCTCTGTGTGCGCTCGTTCATAGAAAATACAACAGACTCTCACTTCTCTCTTTTCTAATATGTAATGATATCACATTTCCACTGACTTGAACCAGAGAATGATATCATTTTCTAGTGTGCACCTTTTCTCTCTCTCTCTCTCTACTTTTCCCTCGTTTCTGTTTGTTTCCTCTTGTCATCGAAAAGATGTATTAGTTTTGTTGAGCCTTTCCCAGAAAAATTTATAGCTTGTTAGCCTCCTTTTTTTGCTCTCTTGTTCAACATGATCACCAACCATGCATGTTCTACTGCTTGTTGTAGAAAAAGTTATATAGTAAGGAGAGATTGTTCATTGCATTTTTATTCAGCTTTAACTCTATGTATTCATTCACCATTTTCATGTTGATGATAATAGTAATATACTCTGCCATTCGCTACATTTTAAACATCACAATAGATAAATATGACAGTGTATTTATGTATTTATCGAAAAGATGTATTAGTTTTGTTGAGCCTTTCCCAGAAAAATTTATAGCTTGTTAGCCTCCTTTTTTTTGCTCTCTTGTTCAACATGATCACCAACCATGCATGTTCTACTGCTTGTTGTAAAAAAGTTATATAGTAAGGAGAGATTGTTCATTGCATTTTTATTCAGCTTTAACTTTATGTATTCATTCACCATTTTCATGTTGATAATAGTAATATACTCTGCCATTCGCTACATTTTAAACATCACAATAGATAAATATGACAGTGTATTTATGTATTTACATAACATATTATACCTAATGTCATTATAGCTAAACTGCTGTCGTGTTCAAATGGTCTATTATTTCATCATACAAGCAAGCGAGCAACCAAGGACGGTTTTTAAATTAACATTTAGGCTATTTAGGTTATTAGGTATAGGTGTAAGGGCACTAAACTGTTGAAAGAAGAATATTTTATTATTTAATTTGGCTACTTTAAAAAACTATTGCCTAAACAATTTTGCTTCGGTTTAATGAATGCATGTTTAGCGTTGCATAATTAATACCATATTCCCTTAAAAGTTTGTAATTAAAACCTTACAAGGCGTAACACAAAAGTTAATATTAATTTTTTAATAAAATGCAGCTAAACTTTTCGACTAGGTATGCTCAACTGAAAGAAATAATNAAAGTTAATATTAATTTTTTAATAAAATGCAGCTAAACTTTTCGACTAGGTATGCTCAACTGAAAGAAATAATAATAATAACACTGGAAAACTTGTGTATATAGCCGTTCTAAAGTAGTACTTTCCCATGCACTTTTACAATCTGCCACGTCGAGTTTAATTACACTTATTCATTTACATTCACACGTGATAAAAATCAAAAAGTGTATTTACACTTTACACACACGCTCCCCACCATATTCCACCTTCATCGTTCATTACAAAAAGCAATTCTGGTACGTGCGTGCGTACTGCTGCTGCTGCTACTGCCTCTCTACTGGGTCAGTGACCGACCTTAAATATTTTCTTTTCAAAGGAAGTAATTTTAAAGCTTTCCACTCTCGTCGACTGTCTATATTTAGGTACCTGGGTAGGATTTTAGGTACTTTTTTCTACATCCTTATGTGCTCTTATCTTTCAACTCACATGAATATTTAAGTTTGGTGCTGAGAGAAAAAAAGCTCCTGTGCATGCAGACAGGATGCGATGATGATAACATGACTCTCTCTCATGCTCTCTTTACTACTCAACTGCAACAGAATCGAATATAGTTCTCTCTCTCTCTCTTTCTTCAAAAGAATTCGTGTTTTCCCTTTTCCCACCAAAAATAACGAGCAGTAAAACAACAGAAAAGAAGAGAATTCAGAGAAAACCGGTAGTAGCAAATGATAACAGTATCATCTTCAAACAAAAATAGAAGAGCACCTATACCCTCTTCCTCGTCATCATCGTTTCTTCTTCTTCTTCCTCTGTAGCTTTTCTTCATGCAAGTAGGTAGCCAAGTATGTATATCATTTCAAAATATGTTTGCAAGTTAAAGTAGCATGAATATGACTACGCATACATAAGCTTTCCACACAACAGCATCATCATCATGAACGTCCATTTTCCTAGCTGCATGCCTCTTCGAGCAAAAAAGTCCCAGCACAAACACACCGAGGGAAAAAGCACCACCGATATTTATTCAGAGAATAAAGATGTTTCTCATCTGGTAGAAAATAATACATCTCTTCTGAATATTATGCATGTGCATGCGGAGGTACAAGTTTTTGTTTGAGTTTTCGTCTGCTGCCCTCTATTTTTTTAACGTAGGCAGTCTGCTGTTGGTACATAGAGTAGCAAACCTTTTCTAGCCCCGAAAAACTTTCTCCAATAACGTTCCAATGTTTTTTCATGATGATGATGATAATGTAGAAAGTATACCTATCTATTTTGACCAAAAACCAAACAGTCAGAGCTCTTTCAATTTAAATTGTACATTTCCATTCATTCATTCATTCATGCTACATAAACACGCTTACTTTTACTCGAGCAAGAAGAGGGATACAGTAAAATGGGCAACTTTTTTGTTCCAAATCAACGACTTTTGCTCAGTCTGAAACTCTTAAGCAACCTCTAGCAACTGCAAAAGAGGAGGAGGAGGAGGTTCACTGTATAAAAGACTTGATGAAAGAGAGACTACTACTGCTGCTTTGCCAGACATTTCACTCTGAATTCTGCATAAGCACATACAACCGCCCCCATATAACATGGAGCCACGACAAAAAAATTATTCGACTTACTTTCCCTGCTCTAGGTATTTACTACCTATTTGCTCCAATAGGCAGCAGACAGCTATTTTTGCGTACAAAGTAGCACGTATGTATATTATATGCATATCTATCTACATGCGAAAAAAGATTTGTGTGTTTTTCTTCAAGATAAAGAGTCTTGAGCCACTTTCACTTGTTCTTGTGTGTGTGTATGTGTGTATGTGGCAGAAAAGAAAAGGAAAAAGCAATGAAAAACATTCAAGCCATTTTGTTCTTCCTTCTGCAATAGCAAGCAAAAAGCAAACATGGGAAATGTATAGTGGGAAGAAGAGAAGAAAGTAAACTCTCGACTTAACTCCTTCGGGCTTGGCTTGTTGAAAATGCATTTTGATGTGATAGCGTAGCAAATTTATAGTGGCAATGTTCCAGTCATCAATAAATCATGCCAGAGACGGCAAAAGAAGAGTGAGAGAGAGAGAGAGAATGAGAAATAAAAAATAAAATTGTACGTCTCTTTTCTACCGCCATCATCATCGTCGTCGTACTCCTTATTGCAGTCTTCTTCTTCTTCTTCCACTACTTTAATAATCCTTTTACAGCAGTAATAGAAGAAGCCTTTGTAAGATGAACCGGAACTAAACTAGAAAAAGAGACGAAAATCAAGGCTATGTTCTTATTTTTTTATACACTCTCACATGTTGTACTTGAAAGCAACCTAGTTTTTTCAACACTTTAAACCTTATTATGTTACGATTTGTCGTAAAAGCGCACTCTAAACATTTTGTATGCCAACACCAACAACCATACCATCTTGGAGTGAAAAGGCTATATGTTTGTGTGTGTGTGTGTGTGTTTGTGCCTGTTTTATTTCACCATCAACAATTCCACAAGGTCAACTCACATTTTATTGTATTTTTCTGCGTACGATGATGAAAAACATAAGCTTTCAATGTTATTCATATTCATATTACTATTATTATTATTACATATATGTTTTTAATGCACAAACAAAGTAGTATAGAGAGAGCAGTAGTAAAAAAGCAGAATAAAATTTTCTACTAAAAACTGCAAAGTGTGGTGTGAGTAGCAATAAAAACGTGCTCATTTCAATTTGATAAAGCAGATGCCAACAGGTGCAGTAAGTAATGCAATCTGACACACAGTATGCTTTCTAGTAAAGTGACTAGCAACACTAATATTATTTTTATTACCGTTACACTTTTCTTTTTTAATTTTTTTCCTCCGTTTTTTTGGTCAGTGGCATTGCTATCCTCCGCCACCACTACTACTGTCACCAAAAAAAGTTATTAAAAATGGGTTTAAAAATTCTGCACGCTTTCTCTCCATTTTTTGCCCGTTATTAATTTTCCGCTATTCTACAGCAGTAGTAGTAGTAACCAATATGAAAAAAATATATTCCAGATGCGGTGGTGATAAGCAAAAAAACACACACGGTCAACATTGAATTTATTTCTTTAGCATGACCCACAACTTTCAACAAGATCAGCTATTAGGTATTTTTAAAACAGCAGAATAGAGTATCATCCCATGACCTTCCCTCTACATTTTCCTTCTTTCTTTTTTAATGTACTCGCGTACGAATGACTACGTGTTGTGCGCCAACAAAGTTCATTTTTGATCGTGTTCCATGTTCCGCCATTTCTATATTGCTGACTTCGTGGTGGTGGTGGTGTAGGCAGGCATGTTATTCGTATAGTATTTTCTTCTTCAACAAATCCAACAACATTTATCCGAGCAAAACGACAAAAGAAGAGAAATAAGTGGAACATGACGACTAGAACGACGACTACTACTTGTACTACTTCTAGAACAACTATAATGCTGTAAGAATATTGTTAAAAAAAGGGAAAAGAAGGAAAGACACAAGTCATGTATTTTATATTATCATCAAATCCAACAAAAATACTATTATTGCTGCGCTACTGCTCCTGCTGCATTGTGCATTAATATTGTATGCCATGCCAAAAAACATCAGCAATAGTAAAGTTTTCACTTTTTCATCATCATGACCACGCTGATGATGATGATGACGATAGTGACTGTTGACGAGAAACGTTTCAAACTAAAGATGTATAGAGCAGAAGTAGTAGTAGTAGTAATATCATATAAGTTTTATGACACAACAATATCATATTAGTACATATTGTCTGTCTCAGTCGCTGCTCTGTTATAGGTCTTTACATTTTCTCGGGTAATGTTCTTCTGTCTTGCTGAATTTTTCATGATGACGAGTGTGTGATGTGTACGTGTACCTTTTTCCTCTTTATACCTACGCATTCCATTAAGTCAACAGAAAGCAAAATATATAAATGTACACACACACACATACAACATATGGGATACTTTTAAGTTGGAAGTTACACAGCCAACATTTTCAGGCTTGGCTGCACCCTAACTTTAAAAGTTGTTCTCTTCTTTTTTACACTTTTGACATTGATGCAGTAGTAGTAGTAGTGGTCGTAGTGAGTCCCTCTGTCTATATATGCCTACACGTGTCTATCGAGTGTTGCTTTCTCCACTAAAATAATAATTTTTATTCTTTCTTGCAGTTTGTTATTTTATTGTGCTGAACATATGAGTTCTAACATTAGCAACGTAAATGTATTATCTATTTATAGTGGGAAAGAAAAGAATGGGGCGACAAAAAAGGATAATGTATTTTGCTAAGATTTCTTTTCGCTCTAGTTACAAAAAATGTTATTTGATTACAGGTGAGCTTGTCATGGTGGAGTGCGCAGTTAATATAGCTGTCAGACTGACAATGAGACAGAGAGAGAGAGAGAGGAGAAAGACTGTATGGAAGAATATGAGGGTGGATGCTAGCTAAGAAGTACATAACTTTCGCTTGTTTTTATTAATGTCATTGTTGGCCTTGGCGTTTGCAAGTTGATATGAATGCAGACAAGTTAGGTAAAAAAAAGAAAGTTGTGTTTTGTATTCATGTAGCATTAGTAAGTAAGTAGCGTAATGTATGTGGGTCCATTAAAGTTAACAAAATGAAGTCACACGTTAGAGCAATATATCTTATTTTTGCATTCTCATGACTGAGTGTAAGGACTAGAAGATGTGATGATGTACGTGACGTTATTTTTTTACAGGAAAAAAGCAAAGCAGACAAGTTCATAAGAGTAAGAAAGACAGAGTGAAAATGATTACCAGACATGATGACAAATTCCCATAATCAGCTTCTTTTACTTTTTTCTTTTATGATTTCATAAAAAAGAACTTTTTCCTAGGTAATGTTTTTCAAGTGGAGGAATAATAAAAGTTGGATGATAAGAAGAATAGCATGGAAACTGTCGTTTGCTTCATGAATTTAGGTATTTATAACTTACTTACCTACTAACTTGTTAGATGTTAGATATATGCCTAGATAGATATTTTTATATTCAGTGCGATAATAAGATATGAGTACTTATAAACTTTGTGTTCTCATCTGGTAGAAAAAATTCAGATGGGAGATGACTTTTCACATTGAATTCTCGGTAGACCTTCAAAAAAATGAAATATGTCAGTAGTGTAGACCTATAATACCTTTGTTACATTTTCTCCGTAATCGAGACAATGACAGATATTTACTTATCGCAAAAATCGATATTTAATCAGAAATGTTATTGAGTATGGGAATCTGATTGAGCTACTTTATATGGGTGTCTGTGTGTTTCGTTCAATTCATACGTCCGTTCACACCATTTCTCAAAAATATAAGATTCATTTCAACGATTTCAAATTTTTCGGTATTTTAGCCCAGCTTTCGCTACTTTTCTATGTTTCGATTGTCGGTTTATTATATTGCAATAACCGAGAAATGTTAAATCGTTAAAACAGGTCTGTACTAATTTTCAAGTCTGTATCTATGCTGTGCTTGGTAATTCAAAGTTGTCTGATCGATCTAATCAAGCCACCGTGTAGTTCAGTTATTTCTTTTGATTTTACAGTTAAAAACATATTAAAGTTATTAAGTATGCTAGAGCGCATGTTCTGGTGAATAATTGCTTTTACAAAATCCAGAATCAAGTGAAAAAGGCATGAACTACATCATTCTACCTGGAATCTTAACAAATAATATGTTAACATGTTTTAACACGGACAACAAAGCCCGAACAACTTTCAACCAACTCAGTTTACAAACACGTGTGTTTATCAAGGTCACAAGAAACAAATATACATTGATCAATAAAAGTTTGAAGTTGTTTCCCAAAGTTCAGGTTGCAAAGCGAAGATTGAAGCAAAAGAGAACTTGAAAATGTCTAGGGCAATATTACGAATGTTTGGAAGTGGAAAAGCTTTATTGTCAATTGTTACAAAAAGTAATAAGAAATTACGATAGAAGTGACGCTTTGTACCTTTATACAATATACCCATTTCTACTATGCACTATAGGTATGCGTATTTGATTCAAATCATTTTGAATGACACATGGGCATGATCGAATGAATAGTTATTGTATATTTTAGTATGTCTCCACCACAACCACAACAACAACAACCCCAGGTTTACATACAAAGTGCGTGATTACATAGAATACAGACAAATACCTATACTTATTCGACCATGTACAGCCTCTCTACAGGCCTGTTTTACATCACCCCACTTTTCTTCTCATCCTCCGTCTTCATCGCCGTAGATTCTTGCTCAGAAAAACTATACTTAATACACTGTAACTCTACACCCTGCCCTGATTTCCGTAAGACGATATAATAATAATAATTTTCATACTGTTTAAGAAGACAGGATCGCATAAATTCACGCCTGAGCAAATAAATCCGGAAGGATGAGTAAAGTGCTGCGAAAGACACCTTCCTCATCTTAATTTTCTTCGCCTCCATCTGCATACATGCCTATACTACACTTTGGTCTACATTTTCTTAGGAATTTGCATCTTCTTCTCATGTCCTTGTATCTTCCCACTGTGTATTTTGCAACTATTTCTGCAAAATGTGGTCTCTGTGGTGTATAGGGTTTTTGCGGTGACTCTTTGTATATATATATTTGCACAAAAACCCACCAATAAATGTATATTTATTGCCCTTTATGTATGTTTTCTTTACAAGCGCCACTTCATCATCGTCATCATCATCACCACCACCACAAAATAAAATTATATTCACAGACACAAACAAACATACATACATACACGCAAATAATAAAATGGTCAACAACATGTGACTCTGCAGGACACCCAAAAGACGAACAACTATCTAACCAAATTTGTGTTCATTATTCAACAGAATGGAACCACACAAGTAGACAGAGAGCACGTTCAGTTCAGAGTCTAGGTGTATATCATATTCTACAAATATAATAATTCCCACAAACATAGATTGACAGATAAAAAAGGGTATAGCAGACATCAGCAGCAAGTTTCAGATTTACTGAGAGAGAGAGAAACTACTGGCATTATCATTATTGTCGCAAGCATCATCATTATTATTATCACGATGATATAAACGAAAAGGATTAAATAATGAACTCTACTCTTTAGCACGCATACATTTAAATTAGCAAGTGGGGTTTCCATTCGTCTTAGCATTTTGCCGTTTTCTTTTGTTATCGTCACTTCCCGTCTATATCATCTTATTTTTATATGGCCTACAAACAACTGCCGAAATTCCCTCGTCAAATTCCACCACTCATTTTTTTCCAGGCTTCATTATCACAATCGACGGTTGAGTTTACTTAAGAGAGAAAGAAAGAAGGAAAAAGCTACATGCATGCCTATAATGGAGCTCGACCCTACCACCACCAGAGACAATAACAAAAGACGAAGAATAATAATATATATAATGAAAAGCTGC
>JAHZMT010000629.1:0-22922 GCA_027743785.1 Sinhomidia bicolor | reverse complement strand
AATATTTTTTGAGCTGTCACGTTTCATTCCCGCATTCAAAAATAAACATGTGTTAAGCTTGATGGATTAAAGTCATTATTCTCTGTACTGGCATTCAAAACGTGTGCTGACTGAACAAAAAAATGCAAATTTTTAAGATGACTAAAAAGACGACTTGTATTTGGAATTTGTGCAAAAAAGTGTTGTAGAGAGCTTATTGTATCGGGAGAGTTTGAAAGCATCTTCCGTATTGATGACATCGACAGTGGGCTGTAGCACAAAATTTTCGTTTCCAGTGACACGATTTCTCGTGGAGAGAGCGTACTTAAAAGCTGTCTAAAGATTGCACCTAGAGCAAAAATGGGAAAAATTACTCGTCAAAATAAAGTGTGGTTCCAAAAAAAGCAAATAAATGTGACTCTTGATTTTAAAAAACTCTTCTTGAATCTAACTTACAACCTTAGCTCTTGTATGTAGCAATGCATTTGACCTAGAATATATTTGTATGCTAAAGCTTAGTTGGTTAGAATTAAGCTTAGAAAGTAATGCAGTAATTTTAGCATGAGTCAACATGCCAAATCTGGAGCGGACACAAAGAGAAAATAATATTGGCTGGATGTCGCATTCTTTTGTATGATAGGAGAGAGGAGCATGGTGTGTAGCAAAGAATACCAGCCCCATTTTTTCGTATTTCTAGTTGAAAAAAACAAGTCGTAAATGAATGGGAAATGGGAGTAATGCAGATAAAAATGTCGTTATGATTTTTAATGGGAGAGAAACCATGTTCCAACCTCATTTATGTGCGGGTATACTTGTTATTAATCTGCTTATCACACTGTGAACCTCCATAAACTTTGTTTATTGCTTGTCGTAAATGACTTGTCTAATTGACAGTAAACAAACATTATTCTCTCTTTCACCTCCATTTCCCTACTCATTTTCCATTTCATTCACTTTTTGCATGCATCCTCCCTTCTGTTGCACAAAAAACAGTTGGGCATCTTCCATCAACTCAAATTTAATGCAAAAAAACTGGGAAACAATTACTGAAACTCGCGTCATTTAGATGAAGATTACACATTTTTTCATTTTCGCAGCTTGTAATAAGTTGTGTGTGTGGATGTTTCTTGGAAAAAGCAACGCTGTGTGAGTGAGTGGCAGGTTCCTTGGAACACATCTTGAAATAGAATGGAATTCTTTGCGTCGCTGAACATACACAACAAAAGAAATGTTCAACCACGTCAACATGCTTCTGCCCGCCATGAATTTCTATTGTTTCCTTTGTCGCGTGTATTGTCATGAGCTTGTTGAAAATGTTGGTTTGTCTTGAAAATCTCTTGTTGGAGTCACACAGCGATGCAATTGCTTTTCCTTGGAGCAACAGCAGCAGTTGTCAAGCAACCGATTTTTATGCAAATACGGAACATCAAATAGGTAGACAACTTGCATTAAAGGGAAATAGTTGATGTTGCTGGGAATAAAATGCGAGAAAAAACAACTTTTCCTTCGCCGCACACGCAGTTCAAAGAATCCATTGGATTCCAAGAGACGCGGACTGTTTTCAGAGAAAGTGGAAGGATCGATCGAAAGAAATAAAGCAAATGAATGTTTATTACGGCGTACACTCTCTCCACTTTGTTTATGACGGCAAAGGGATTTAATTCCCTTTGCAGCAAGCCACATACACATCCTCTTCTATCCACTGTCGTCTTCCAGCTTTCTAAGAAGCCTTAAATCAACATATTTGCCACACAGAAAACAAAATACACCCATTTAATTTCTTTTATGCGAGCGAAAACAATTTTTTTGCGTTATTTTTGTAAAAATATAATGGTAAAATTCTAGTCACGTAGGAAGTATTGCCAATTTAAAGATAAGAAATGACAAATAATATTGGTCTTAAAATATGGGACATGAGCGAATAAAGAAACGTAAATATTGTCATGTGTCATTTTTGATTTACTGTAGAATTCAAAGGTTATCAGGAAAATGCATATCAGGTAATAGTATGCGGGTCATGGGAAATAAATGACATTCCGTTGAATGTCATTGAAAGCAAATAGGGTCAGTTAAAGGAACAACTGCCTCTTACAAAATTTTTACCTTATTTTTCATATTTAAAATGGATTAATAGAGATGATCACGAAAGTGATTGACTCGTTGTTTATCCAAGGTTGGGACTTATTCTGCTGCACCTTTACCTGTTTGTATGTGCATGTCGTAGAGAACAATTTATGGAAAGAACGGAATGCATCCATGCGTAATTAAAATCAGTCCAAGAGTGCAAGTTTGAGACACGTGTCTTTATATTATCTTTTTATTGCATTTAAAAAATACTTAAAATCGCACCACAAAGGTCGCGTCGAACTGTGAGGCTTGTGGATCACCGCGGGTTCGATTTTCACCGTCTCCTACCTAAAATACTAAGTATTACGGCATGCGATGCGGGCATGGCTTGTCTTAACTCGATGACCAAAAAAGATAATATGAGAGTGGAACTTTTTGAAGTAATTAAAAGTCTGAAGGTAGAGTTGAATGGTTATCCACATGGCTTACCCACACGGATCCTCTCAGCGGCTGCATGGAACTGCTCATTGTGAAGAAAAAGTGATGCAAGAAAGAAGGAAAAGAACTGGAGGGTATTTGGTTTTCCTCGCAAAAAATTGAATCATTCTTGTTTCCTGCTCACTGCGACGGCACATAATGGTCATTCGTTATCACACTGCCGCAGGAAATAAAAAGGTTTATGTGATTGACCAGTTTATAAAACGACGTCTACTTCTTTACTCCTCATCCACTTTTTATATTTTCTAGTAGTGCTTGCCTGAAGGAACTGTTCAAAAGTAGAATTTCCTTACAACAATCAGGTTATCTCTGTTGCGTTTGTTTATACAAAACTAGGAGCTACCTAAGCACTTTCACCTCTCCAAAAGTTTTCACGGGATCTGACGCAGGTGGCATTTCTTATGCGCTGTTGTTATACTTTTATCGTATTTCACGTTGCTCGAAATGACCTTGTTTATAACCAATTCTGTACCGTCACATAAAATTTCGTTAATTTAAAACCAATGGCTTGACTCACAATGTTGTCCAGTCCATTATTTCTTTTACTGAATTGTATAAGATGTAAATTGTATCACAACCAGCAGCAATTTCCTGTTTCAAAAAACACTCATAAAAATACCTGCCAGCGCGATAGTTTTTAAAACGGACTGTTATGGCACTTTAACACGTAAGCATAGCTTAGCTTTCAGGCATTTATTCAAGTTACCTTTCTTGAATGGTGACGGATGATGAAGAGGATGCAAACAAAACGTTTTTTGTCAATTCAAAGTTTTGAATTGACAGCTACACGGATTTAAACATTTTTTTAAAATCAGTTTTATTGTTTTCCTAAATTCCGGTATATTTATCAAATGAAAGCGGATAGAGGAAATGGAATGGGTACCCTAAAAAGTAAAGTAGCTGTTGTTATCGGCACGGAAGATGTGGAGGGACTGAAAAGTGGTACGAAATTCCAAGACCTTTTCTCTTACATCACCTCGCCTTGGTTCCCAGAGAAAGTTTTGCGTGCATGACTAGTGCAGTAGCACACAAGCACTGCACTACACTCAACTTTTCCCAGTCAGTCAGCTAAACCAAAACTGTGCCAACTTTTCTCTTCTGCTGTTGGCCTGTGCAGACAAACGAAAGTGCCTAATAGGCACACTGCCTATTCTATAATTCTTACACCCATTTTATTGCACTTGACTTGCCATAACTGTGATATGAAAGCGCACACTACAAATTAAATTACCACCTTGCCTCATCTGTTGAATAGACACGCTTTCTGCATTTTTATTTAGTAAGATAATTCCTATCTAGAATGGATAATTTAAAACAGCTTCCTAAACATAAAAGCGGATCGTTGTCAAGCTTACAAATCTAATCGTTCTTAAAATACTTTCAATTTAAATAGTATTAGTATTTTTCGGTGAGTGTTTTAGCTGGATTTCATTGATTGGAGGAGCCAAATAATCAGCAAAATATTATATGTGCAGCCCACAGACATTTTTATTTCACCTGATTGATGCTACTCAAAAGCTTCCAGTTAAATCGTTGACGTTTTTTGTGTGACACACGACAATGATGCTGCTTCGCTTGTGTTATAAAAATCGGTAGAGGAGTAGTGTTTAGTGCAATGAAAGCAGCATGCAAAGAGACCCCCTGGGGAGTCTATATGCGACTTCCTACTGTGTAAAATGCTGTTTAATAGAATAGTTAGTCGTAANTGTAAAATGCTGTTTAATTGAATAGTTAGTCGTAAATCTATTTGGGAAAGTAGCACACAGCGATTTACTCAAGCCTCTTATATTACCTTTCATTTCCCCATTCTTTATAATAACTCAAACATTTCAGCACAAAACGAGCAATCTCTCTTCAGCACAAGTCGTACTGCTTCGAACTATGGATGCGGATTCCTAAAACATTTTCTGATCCATTTTATTTGTCTGCCACCATTAATAAAATATTTAAAAAATTGCCAATTGTCTATTAGAAATCAGTAAACTGGTAAACTTGGTTGTTATTTTAGGTTTCCGGAAATGAGACAAACAGAGAAAGTGATTTTGGTAAGTAGCAGCATGGACGGAAAAAATGGCATTTGCCACGTTTAGAGGAGTGGCACAAAACAAAATTGTTAAAATTAGTACAAATTGATCCAATTTACAGTTTAAAAATTCACTTCCAAGATATGTACATAGGTACATTTATTTTTTTCTGCTTTCTATGCCCGTATTATTAATGTTATTCGGTAGTTTGTTATTTATCAAGTTTTGCCAATGCTTCACAAAGAGATTCTGAAAATTGACTTTTCTTTTTAATGACCTGGGTTCAGGTACTGCAAATTTCTCCTGCCAAGTCCTCATTTTTATGTCCATTCACATAATCCAACAAAATAAAGACGGGACGACGATGATGATGCTACTTAATATAAACTGATCACTACTGATCACTACAATATTTTGTGCATGCAAATACACTTTAAAAGTCACTTGAGATCTAACAAAGCTGCTGCAAAGTGCGGACTGGTTCATTACGATTAAATACACATTCCCTGCTTCATGCGTTTCTCCTGTTCCAAATATGGGAGTTTGCAGTAAATGAGAAGGGCGCCATAATTTAGCTATTTGCCGTTTGTCTCTCAATGTAAAAATAGATAAGGTTTTATCTACGGCATTGCACAGGCTAAATAAATGAAACCCTGATCTTCTTCTTACTTTACATTAATTCACAATTGTAGAGTGGAAAATTCGGGTCATTACGATGCAGTTTGCGAAAGCAGAGATTTGTGAGATGTTTGGATTAGGGACTACACCCAGCGGGGCAGAACAGTAAGAAATGATAAAGATGACGATGGTGAAATGAATGTGGATATTATCTGAGCTTTTAATGTCTTTAAAGCAAATACTGTGCAATTTTTTGGCAATTGTTTCCGCTACGGAATATATCTTCATATTTTTGTATTCCATACGACGCTCTACAATATTTTATGGCAAAGTCGTTAATTTACTCAAAATCTGAGAGAATGGGGGAGAGTAGGAGAGCATAGACATGAATGCTTAAAGTATGTCATAATCTTTTTCCATTCTTATTATTTGCTTTTGTCCTTTTTGCAAAATTGCTAGATAGTTCTGTATTACTGACAAGAAAGATGTCGGTTTTAGGGAAAGAACAAGTGGAGCGTTGAAGATAAAAAGTGCACATGACAACTTTAATGCATGTCATGAATCAGAGTTTGACATTTTAAGTGGGTGCAGTATCATAAAGCACTGTGTGTGTTTTCTTCTCATCTTGTCGCTGTTGCTAATCTTTTGAGATGAAAGCACGAGATCCGAGCAGTGCAATATGACAACGGACTTTCTTGTAGCACGCCATCATGATAGTTTAACTATTTGGTCAGCGAACGAGCACACACAATGTTTATTTCATAAAAGAATGCAGAAAGTATTCAATCTAAAAGAGTAGCAAAAGTGTTGCAGTTAAAACCGCGTTTTAACGTTTAATTTTTAGCAATAATTTAGCATGGCAAATGGCAATCTAGGTAAACAATAGTTTACAGAAATAGTATAGAAATGGGTAGTAGCTGTTTTTTAAATAAAAGACTACTCAAGCGAAACACTTGTTTATTATTAGTAAGAACAACTCGCCATTAAAAAGAAAAGCCAATTTTCACAATCTCTGTGAACAAAACTTGATAAATAGCTCACTGCCGAATAACATTAATAATATATGAATGGAAAGCAGAAAAGATGTGTAAGCATCTCTGAAGTGAATTTTTTAATTTCACATTTGGATTATTTATTTATTAGAATAAAATTTAATTATTTATCAATTATTGTAAACTGGAAAACAAAAAAATGTGAAAATTTATATTCTGTTCTAAAAGTAAAAATAAACAAATTTTTTGATTGAGCACACATGCGAGGTTGGTAAAAAGTCAAACTTTCAGCGTTTGCTCTGATGTTAAAGTTTCCAGCAAAACCATTTATTTACTAGCTGAATACTACACTCATCGTATTTTTGCTGTTCAGACATGTGTGCCCATTTAAAATTTAATGTACGTTTTTCATTTGGCATCTACTTTGCTTGCTAAAAGAAAAGTCAAAAGCGTGAATTATTTTTTTTGCGTTTTATTCTTTCGTACTTTCGTTGAAAGTAGAACTTTGGCACAATTGCAGCAATCTGGGTTACACGACCTTAGAGCTGTGTACACAAGTGGAAATAAAATTCAAAAGATTTTTTTTCTTTTGGTTAAGAAGTCACGAGTGAGTCGTCGTGAGTCGGCTTGTAGTAAAAAAAAGTTCACGTAAAGCGATATAATAACTGGTTACATTGATGACGACGACTCACTCTGGGTAAGTAGAACACGCTCAACTGCCGAAAAGTTTATCTATTTATTTATTTAGCAAATTTTGTCTTGTCATGTTATTTGCTTTGTATTTTATGCTGCTCCCAGCTTTAGACTCTCTTCCACACCAACTTTTAAGTTTATTTACTGTCTTCCCTAACTCGGAGATCACTCCACTATTTTCTCCACACAAGTTCCCTTGGTGGCGCTAAATAAATAATGACGTTGTCGGAGTTTTCTGTTTGCCTTTCCCATTTATCATGTACCCACTTGATTCTCATTCTCTCTTCTCGTGTTACGCACACCATGACCACTCTGCTCCACTTTATCTTGCCAGCTATCACTGACTTTACTCCAATATTACTAATGACACACTTTCATAAAAAATTCATTGACTCCACCATTTTTTCCTATCAAAACTGGAGCCACAAATAAGCTACAATTCGTAGAGTAAATTACATAAAAAGAGTTTATTTTTGGTACACAAGTTTAGCTAACAAATTGTTTTAAAACAAAATAACTCTGGTACAAACAGTTCATTTTGCATGTTGCTCTTGTGCACTTTTCTTTGAGACCCTTAATGAGTTTCCCATTACTTACCCTCTTTTTAGCAATGTAAAATACATGACCGCTTCGTCGAAAAATAATTTTAAAAAAGTCAAATAGCCAAGTCCTCAATTTGCAATAGCCCTCTTGGTTGTTCCATTACCAATGCTGCTGTTGCTGAAAACTTGAATTTTCCGTGCACTTTTTTTGGACCGTCCGTTCATCTCTAATAATTTCAATAGTACATAATAGCACGGTAGTTAGCACAAGACAAGATAGCCACCTTATATTAGACGGGTTGGCACACGAGTTGTGTCACAGAAGCAAAATAAATTGTCACAGCACTCTTGTCTTTGTTTCTTGAGCCTTTTACAAAATAAATTCCCATGACGTGGCCACAGATGATGATGGTTGCTTCAACTTTCTACCTTGTAGAGAAGAGATCCTCCTGCGTTGCTAGAAATGAACTGGCTAATCTGACGAAAGAAAAGGGTGTAATGATGGTGAAGATACAGATGCTGGATGCGCTGTTATAACCGTTGCGTTCGATCCCAAGAGGTTCTATCCGAGAAAAAGCCGCAACTTTTTTTGAGTAGGCCAACCTTGCAAATTTTCTTTCTGGCTGCTCCCACTGCCACTGCCGTCTAATGTACTGGGCATACGAATGCAATGTCGGAACTCCTTTTGTCTTGGGGATTGACTCCTGTAATTTGGGGAGGAATGCGGTATATAGATACCGTGCACACCAGATTAAGCTCCATAAGTGGTGTTTTTTCTGTCTCTTCCTCATACACTACACAAGTATGGAAACTTTGAAATATGTAAATATGTCTTGCGAATAATAATGTAAGTAAAAAGGTGGTAAAAGCATTAGCAGTGTTGTCGCGCTGCCTAGCATTTTATGCAGCAGCGTAAATAAATTATTCATAACAACAGGCGCATGTTTAAATTTGCTTACAAAGTCGTTAATATATGCTTTTGGGGTTGCTTGCGCTAGTTGCGCTGGAAATGATAAAGTAAAAAGAAAAAAATGAAATCAAATGAAAAGGGATTTTAAAGAGTTGAAACGGTAACATTCATTCCTAAAAAATATTTTTTGAACGTTTAATCTTTCAACAACCTTTCACCATTTTTTCACAATATTTATCAAACTAACATCAGTAAAATTTGCATTCGTTTTACAGTATTAAATACTTTAATGTTATAGCGTACTTTTTGGCACGCTAATCTTCTTAATAGCAGCATAATTATCTAAATACTTTGGATATGTAATACGAATAGGTACACAATTTAACATTTCTCATTTCAACAAACTTTTTGTAATTTAAAAAGTATGCATGTATTTGGCGAACACTGAATACAAAACGGGTTTCGCGAAAGGAACAACTTTACTTGTTTAAGTCTCATGAAGTTGGCAAGCCGTCCGGATGTGGTGATAGCTGGTGCTGGTGCAAACTGTGTCTGCTGCCACTGCTGTAGCGTGACGGTAAAGTTCTGTATCGATCTGAATGAAAATGGGGTTGACTATGGTCATGGTGATCATGATGCGGATGCGGAAGAGTGCCTGTATGATGATGATGACCTCTCGGGTTGATACGCGTACCGGAAGAGTCAATCATTGGAGGACTTGTGCTCCCGTTACCTGGAATGCTGTGAGGAGACTCTGTGTCGTGCCCATGGACTGTGAGTGCCAGATGGCTCTTCACTTTCATGCTCGCTTGACGCGACACCTAAAAGTTTGCAGTTTGTAATGGAGGCGTCAATAAACACTGGATGGCTGATTTCAGCAGGAAAAATTGAATTCGTTTACCTGAGACTTTTTTGCCGCCTTTCTGGAATAGTAACAAAGCTCGACAGCAGCCACAAGGAGAGCGAGAGCGAGTCCCAAAATAAGAATGTAAAAAATTCCGGCTAAACTGCTAAAAGAAAGCTCGTCGTCATTCTCCGCGGCCCCCATTTCCTCAGCGCTGCACTCACTCTGATCAACCCACCACTTGTTCTGAAGCTGCATCAGCGTTCCACTTTCTTTCATTCCAAGCACCTCGAGATTAATTTGGTGTCTGGGAAAACGCAAAAGAAGCATGCTCGGGATGCATCAACTCGAATTTTCGGAGGAAGAAATTTTTAAAAAATAGCAACTCACTTTAGTGGAGAACCAAGTGGAGTAGCTACTCCAAAACCTTTGGCATCCAAATTCCTACCAACCTTCATTGTATTGCAGGGCATTCTTCCGTTTGTGTAGTCATTTTTTGGAGACTCGATCAAAAGAGCGTATTTGCCTTATCGACATGAGAAAAAAAGAAAAGAGCTATGACGAATGCAGAGAAAAACAAGAGCGGGGCCTTTCTTCTTTCCTTCTTCGTTCCCAGCTTACCTTTCTTTTCGCGTACTTTCTGAATTCCATCATCGTAAGTTCGAACAAAAACATGTGGTCTCGCATTCATAAAGTCCCACATTTTCGAGTAAACTTGCATTTGGGATCGCTATAGAAAGCAAACATGTTGATTAGAAACCTGACAGTTGCCAACTCTGTTTAGAAAATTATAATTGTTCAAATTTGCAACGCTAAAAGCATGCCAAAATGGCGTCGTAGAGATTGAAATGGAAAATATTGCCCGTGTTTTGGCATTGTAAATGAGGGCTATGCTGTTTGATCAGGCACAAGATGAGAATGCAATTTGTTGACTCTTGCAAGATGAGAATGTGGCGCCTTGAAAGAGAGAGCGAGAAGGATTTATTGGATAAACGTGTACAGAGAAAAATGGGATTTTCAATGAAGATGAATGGATTGTGAGAAATTGGGATCGGAGAAAAGGAAAATGTTTGATAAAAATTAACTGGCCAAAGAAAAGAGAAAGAAAAGAGAGGAGAAAGAAAGGAAGGTAGGTAGAAAGCCAGAAAGGGCAAAGGGACGTGCTGGGTTGCATAATATGTTTCTTTTCCATTTGTTGGGTACGCTCTCTGCTACACTGCCCTACTGCTATAGCGCGTCGAGATGAGTAGTAATACCTCGGGGAAATATCACTGCCTTGCTGAACAAGAGCTGCGAGAGAGAACCACATTGGATCGTTGGAAACGGAAACGTGATTGACAAGTCCATTTGTCTCCACTTTCCACTCGTTCGGGTTGAAGCGAGACACGAGGAAAAGGACAATGCTCACCTAAAACGCCAACAAGCAAACAGACTAAAGTATACAAGTATCGGTGTTGGTGGTGGTGGTATGCCCGCTCTATAAGCCAACATTGGAAAATCAGAGGCGATCCATCAAAGCTTCATCAAGTCTTCTTTTTACACTTTGACAAGTCCATTTGTCTCCACTTTCCACTCGTTCGGGTTGAAGCGAGACACGAGGAAAAGGACAATGCTCACCTAAAACACCAACAAAAGCAAACAGACTAAAGTATACAAGTATCGGTGTTGATGGTGGTACGCCCGCTCTATAAGCCAACATTGGAAAATCAGAGGCGATCCATCAAAGCTTCATCAAGTCTTCTTTTTACACTCATTCCAAATTATTAAAAAGCTTTTTGTGAGGTCAGTATTCATGATGATGACATGCAAAAATGGAGCTAGCTGGCTGATACATTTGCGAAGCAAAAGGAANACATTCGCGAAGCAAAAGGAAACCGGAAACGGAATTGACAGTTTGCCCTCGTTGTAAGTACTGGACTAATGGTGTCGACATGATGGCATGCATTTTGATTCAATCTGTCGGTGGCAGGAAATGTTGTAATTTGTATTGAGCCTATACGTTTTTACTGCCTCGTTTACAGGATAAAGCTAGCAGTAATGTTGCCTTTCTAATTCAGCATCACGTTCTATTCCAGGAATAAAATGGCCATTTTCGCTTTCTAGAACAAGTTTGCCACACACAATTCTATTCGCGCTCAACAAATGCTTTACTGCATGTTTTAATAGGAAACTAAACCAGATCATATCATGTTGGCTAATCAATAATGTATTCATAAATGTAGAAAGCAGGCAAATATAAAACTTACGCCCATGTAGGCGAATAGCACGCAGAGCCAAATCTCGTTGGACAGAGGACTCATGAAGCTGAGTCACCCCTGGACTCTGCTTTTTTGGCTTGTACACCATGATACTGATGCCCAGCGACATGAACGGTTTCGAAAACTCTATCACGCGCTCGCGCTCAGAGCTGATTGTCAACGCGGAGATTGCAATGTCAGCCTCCTGCAAGAAGAGTGTAAAAAGCAAAGCAATGAAAGCCAAAATTGAATTAGTTTTTAATGATAGGAAAATGTAAGGGTTGAATAGAAGGGTTATGTGTACTCACTCTACGAACTAGTTCTCCGACCATCCCATCCCATTCTCCGTACTTATCTTCATTCCCGTACTTTTGATCTTTCACCAATCGAATCTCATCTATTTATATGCAAAGAGCAAAAATATAGCGTGACAATAAATACAGAGGAATCGTCTCCAATAAATTTTGTGAAATGCATTTTGAGATAATGGCTACGCTACATTGGATTCCCAGCTTTTCCGCTATTTTGTCCGCCAAATCTTTGCAAAAGCCAATAAATCTGTCGTTTCCAGTAAGCGTCTCTCCGTTTTCTGGCTCCTTGTACATTATGTAAGGCGCTTCCTGCAAAATATTGTGCAACACAGCAGAACATTTAAGTAAAATGAAAAAAGTCAACTTTGACCGTTTGAGATGGACTTACTAGAATGGTTGTTACAACATAAGTCCTATTTCTCTGGATGCGGGAGAAAGTTGGTGGTCGAATGTATTTAGCTGGGACGGCTGTAAACCCCTTTGCATCGCTCCATTCCGCAATCTAATGGACATTTTTATGTTAGTGTTGGATTTGAGCGTTCATTGTGCAATTTAGATTACATGATAGTCTGTTTTCTGTTGCAAAGTTGTGTTACTAATCATTGCTTCATTTTATAACCTTAACTTTGGAGCTATGTATGGTCATCTCCATCACGTCTATAGTGTAATTATGCCGGCGCCCGTCATCCGTAAACCGGATATCTCCCGTTAATCCTTCCATTTCCACCTTGTACACAATTAACAAATTTTGTCAACTAACACGACACAAAAATATATTTCATTGTTTTTGAACTGTACAATAGACATGGGTCGCTTTCACTGGGCAGTTGGGAAAAGAGTAGTGCTAACTTTTTCAGAATAGAAAGTCAGTAGGAATAGGGCTAATTGAGGGGTTCATTTCCTCAGCTTACCTTTCTAATAAATTTTGCAATTTTTTCTCCATTTTCGAAGGGTGTTGGTGAGCCAGTGAATTCTCCACCGGTAGCACAATGAACGTCTCTCGTTCCATTCGCGCGAAATCCTCCAATTCCAGGGGGCTGTAGAAAGTCTAGCTTCTTTTTGTACATTTTTGAAAAGGCTTCTCCCAGCACGGAAATTGCATCGTACATTAGGGCAGCGTTAGCCTATGGTTTTTAAAGCAAGTAGGTACAACACCTCTTGTTACCACACTAATTATGCTAAAGGGAAAGTAAAGAGAGAGAGATAGTGACAGTAGACAAATAACCGAAATGGAGTTTCGTCCTGCTCCAGGGAAATTGGCAGTGTCAAGGATGGTCCACTTTTTAAGAAATTCCTTGACGTAGCGTCTTGTCGTGTCGACTATGCGGAAACCAGTAACATTTACCGCGCCATACTCTACAATTGAGGATTCCCAAGGCTCATCCATCGCCTGTGACAACAATATTACCTATTCATTATTTTCATATTGTTGTGGTGTCGGTTTCGCTGTCTGTACAAGGTCAACCTCACTAATATGCGTGCGGTATCTTTCATTTCTTACCAAACCAGATAAGAGGTAGTGGTACGTGCGTCTCCCCATTTGAATCCCTTGCACATGTTGGATGATAATCTGCTGCGCCAGAGCTGCTGGGCAATCCAAGATCACATACTTTGGTGTAAACCTGAAAAGTGAAAGTCAAGGTAAACCGAACACCGGAAATTACCTTGGCTATCTTATATACGCTAAAATACTTTTATAGCCAATATCCGAGCCCGCTTATCTGCAAAAAGTAGTAAAGTTTGCTGACGGAATTCACACCGTCTGACGTGCTACGATTTTGGTAATTGGGGGGATCGAATGTCGAAGAAGATATACATAGTATGGTTATTTTATATTTATTTCGCTTATGCTGCTATTTTAATTTTAAAATGTTAGAAGGAACTGCTCAAAGAAATGATGCATATCAAATAAATTGCCAACTACTCCGTATTTTGTGACTTGGTAATAATAAGCTGCAGGGCAATTGGCAGACAGTTACTAATAGCAAGTATGATGAGGATAATTTGAGGTTCCACAAGAACTAAGAAGTAAAAAAGTGCCAGGTTCCAGAGGAGTTTACTACGTTGTTTAAGTGAATTTGACTTACCTGTTTGCCATTTCAATCTGGAGGAGAATGTTGAGTACTTCCTCAGCGCTAGAGATTTGTCTGACGACATCAACTCGTAGAGAATCGTTGGTATACGATAACTCTTGAAATATCGACTGTAGACGTAGCAAACCTAGAGAAATAAAAATCAGAGAAATAATTATTATTTTATTTGCGAACAGGGGTGCGTTTTTATCAGCTTCTATCTCACTTGTCAGTTAGCTTCTACATTAGCCAATTATTGTATTGCAATTAGCCAATCTCCTGAAAACCATGTAAACTTTTAAACTTGATTTGCACATCGCACTATTAAAGTACAAAACAAACAGAAGCAGTATGCATAATTTCCAAAAGAAACGAGGACAGAAGGAAATTGGTATAGGTAGGGCTGGTTGTCCGTTAATTTTCACTTGTGTCAAACATGACGTATAATAACCGCCACTGGACAGGTACACAACGACAGAAAAAAATTTCCATCCGCACGCTAGGTTTTCAAACTCTTAGACTTGCCAATGCATTATAAACTGACATTTTATAATTACTTTTGTGGCTGTAAAAGCACTTTTGTCTTGCTAAAGTACTGCTGCATTTCCAAGGTTGGCGATTCAAATATCTGGAAGGAAAAGTTGTTAGAATTTCTACGTAAATACGCGAACTTGTTTGCAACTTCTTGTGTCGTTCTGACTTTCATTCATTCATATTTATAGAAATGCGCAAAGGCTCGACGAGAAAAGAAATCCACGTTCATGATGACGTGATTATCAAAATCCCAGTGACGATACTACACATACAAGTTATCAAAATATTCCATGCCACCTATGAAAGATTTTCTTGTTTTATTAATTCTGCTAGTTTTCTATTTTCTTGAACAATAAAGGAAATTGGCACAGAGCCATGCGAGTTGTGTCTGTAGCCAAGTTTAATATCGTTGTAAGCAAAAGCAAGTAAAAGTTTGAGAGTAAGGTTGACTTGAAAAGATAAAAGCGAGTAATATGCGGTCTACAAAACTGCCGCAAATTTATTTCCATCAAAAATTGCGTGCTTGTATACAAAGAAATTGTTATTAGCAAAATAGACCTCTTTATAGGCACTGTTCTCTTAAATGTACGTTATCTGTATTTGGTAAGAAGTGTAGAAAACCACCAATATCACGATACTACTGACAATGAAAAAAATAGTGGGAAGAAAGAAAAGTGGATTGTTATGTACATACCTTCGTAGGAATGGTAAAAGTAAATGATATTCTTCCACCCGTAATACGAAATTGTATCAATGATGGCTCTGTGGAAGTCTGGTCGCATACTTGTCGCAAAATCCATCATTGTCGAGACCATCTTGAGAGGAGAAAAAAATGAAGCAAATTCAAATAAATTGTGAATTGTAATCCAGAGGGTTGATGCAATGCAATGAATGCAATTTTGTATTCACGTTGTTTTCTCATTTTCTTTGCTCGTTTCTAGATTGTCAATAATTAAAAGTATCTTTTTTACCTTTTCTGGAAACCAGGGTGTGATGAATGGCATCTGGAAAGTGTTTGAATACGAGTGAAACGTGTCAAACGACTCTGGACTCACGGCTCCAACCATCGTGAACACTCCTCGTGCAAAGTGATTGCAAACTGTTATAACAAGTTGTGTAGGCTTTTACTCATAATTTACTCAAATTTATATTACCTTTTTCCTTCCTCCTTCTAATCTAATAAGCGGAGGTAACGAAAAACGGAATTGAAGCAAAATAAGGTATTTTCTAACCGGAAACATTTTTCTATTCCTTCTCAACTCAACTCCTAGGTTCAGTTTCATCTTTAAGTACACTACATAGAGCATCAACAGAAAAGAAAGAAAGAAGTGGCCGAGGAAAAGGCAAGGGAGTAGTGTAAAATTTATGGATGTGAAATCGAGATTTTATTGGGCGTAAATCAAGAAAATAGTTATAGTTGAATCTGTAGAAAGGAATTCTCACTCAGTTTATTTTTCGTAACAAAGCTCGTCTCTCTGAAAAGAGACTCGTGCGTATGTGATTTATTTAGTTGCAAAGGCCGGCAACAATTTCTCCAGTTCACCATCTTATTGTAAAATTGCACCAGACAATATATTACAGTGCTGTTGGAAATACCAAGCATATATACCTTTTTATATTGTAAGAGCGTCTAATCGAAACAAATGAGGAGAAAACGTGACTGTCGAGCAACAAAGGATGACGAGAGCCATCTAAAAAAAATATTCCATCACAACCTGCCGTTTCACAACACAGAAGCATGGCTCTGAGTTTTGAATATGTAAGACATGCATAGGTATATGTTTAACACAAACGAGCTTTAATATTTTTTAATGAATTCAATTGAGTCTGTTTGAGAATTTATCTACTTAAAAATAATTGTAGTGGAGGGTGGAAGTGAATAATTTCAAGACTTTTAGAGAGAGAAGTGCACTTACTTATTCTGGAGAGCTTGAATGCATCCGCTGTATTGATAACATCAACGAATGCCTGCAGCTCAAATTTTCTATCCTCCATCACACGATTCCTCATTGTCACAGCATATTTGAATGCGGACTGCGTCTGTGTACTTCCCTGTTCAAAAACTGCACCTAAAATATAAGAAAATAAAGCAATTAGCAGTTGATAACGATCCCGATGCATACGGCTAATTATGTTTAGTTTCATCTCTGCAATTATCTTTGTGTGAATTTATTTACTTTCCAATCACATGTATAAAAACTTGCAACGGAATTTCCCGCCATGTCCGTTGCTAAAACAAACCTTCGCTGTCAAATTCACTTTGAAGCAACTTCTTTTATGAGAAAAGAGCAAAAAAGCTGTTGGAAAAGGATATGAATAAGTCAAACAAACGGATGCTTAAGCCCAATCGTTTTTTGATATTTTGTCAGTCTTTTTCTTCTTTGAATGCAGACAATTGTCAAATATTTCATTTTTCAAAAGTCAACCAAATTTGCAATAAAGGAAACCCTCAAGATGTCGATGGCGAAAATGAATTTAAAGAGTTTTTCTCTTCGTTACGTTGTATTTGCACTGCCGAAAGAAAACCCATTTCGAATTCGAATCGAGCCAAGATGACGCGTTCTTGTTTCAGCGAAAATCGATTATTTTCAGATCGAAAAGCATTCAAGACTTTAGCTGTGCTATGAAAAATGTCTTTCCATTTCGCTTATAAGGAAATTGGTATTTAATCCCCTTCACCGTCGCGACCAACACGAACAAACTCATACCTTCTTCCTTCTTGTTTTTACCGAAATGACGTCTTAGAGTTTACTGACATCTTATTCAGAAGGAGGAGGCGGGTAACAGGTACGTTTATAGCCGTACAGTAGAAAGCAATCGCTTTACTGAAAATGCAAGTGATTATCCAAGGATAAATTTAAAGAATATTTAAAGATGTAGATTCTTCATCGTCACCACACATCACTACTAACAATATGCTAAAAGGTTGGCATGTAGATGCATATGTACAAAAATGTTTATATATCACCACAACATGGAGGCATTTAGATTTTGATGAATTCAACCGTATGCAACTGCCTTTGAAATGTAAATAACAACTTAAGTTCATTCTGCAATATAATTTCTGTTTTGTGTGCTCATTAGATGGAGCTTTGAGAGCATCATCACGATGTAAAAAATTAGCTCACTTGGAATTCAGCCAACTACGTTCATTTGTTTGAAAGAAAATAGCAACTTGCAACTGCAGACATGTTGTTAACAATCATAAATTGCTGCAAAGACACAGCGCTGCCTTGTAACAATAAACTCGCCTTTGTTTATGCTCTGCTCGTGATGATATTCATTTGTTTTAATTATCTCCATACTTTCAGAAGCAGAGGGAAGAAGGACGAGCAATAAACAATGGCAGCTTTCACTTATTTTCTCTGCTTCAAAACAACAATAGTCTCGACTATTAAACTGTCAAGCATTTTGTTCAAAATGAGAAAGCAGTTTGCATTGCAGTACGCATTCCACATTCCACTTGCGTGCTTGTGAACGCTGTGTTGAGCATAGTTCGGTGCAATGTGCCTCGCTCTCTTCCATGCCTCCTTTATTTGGTGTCGTAGTAGCTTTGTGTGGAACAGCAGCAGCAGCGGACGTACTTTGTCAATTTTAATACTCGCATTATTATGCATGCAGCCAGACACTGGGTCATATCCGATTCGATGTACAAAGCCTTCCAGCGGACACTGCATATGTTTTGCTAGAATTCTACTTTTGTAATTAAGCGTTCTCGTTACCTGTCTAAACTACGAAAATTTTAAAAAGGTTTTTAAATGCAAATATAACCTGGCATCGTTAATTAATATAAAATTATTCGAGCAGATGCGTAACATGTGCACGACAGGAGTTTAGCTGTTTCCAGGGAATTCTTGGATGAACTTGGGGGAATAAAAACGAACTTCCAATGACACTTTTATTAGAATGATGTGAACTCAAGTTTGCGCCTGAGAAACTTGCTTCAATACTTTTATTTGACTTTCATTTCTCAACCTAAAGAAACTTTGTCTATCGCTTTCCTTTCATCTCCTTCTCCAGCCGAGACTGGAAGGAGCTGCATGCAAACAAGCACAAGGCTATACATTGCACGAACAGGTCAATTAAACACAAGCTGCATTTACGAGACGCTCTTTTCAGTGTAAGCACTCATTTGCTTGCAGGGAAAGCATCAAGAGAAAGCACTCGAGTCTTCTTAAAAAGCTTTCTGTTCATCACAACAAGCACACTTGCTTCTCATTCCCTCCCTATCCACATCTTGCTATTATTATTATTATTATTAAGCCTAAAAGCAATTTGCAATTAGATTATCCTCTGCATTCTTTAAAAACACGGCTTTCTTGTGTGCGAACATGGCTTTGAGAAGTAAATATTCAAAAACACTTAACCACCACCAACGCAACTTTTGTAATGATTCGTGTATGCATGCATTATATAATCTTGACTGCTGTTGTGGTGCGTGAAAGTTATTAACGAGAAGAGAGCCCTATTACCGCTGCTACTACAACTCCTTTCACAGCAGCACTATATCTATGCTGCATCAAGGCTAAACAATTACTTTCAAAAAATACACTTCTCGCAGCAATATTTTCATTTTGTAAAGCCATCATGTATACAGCTAGCGCAGAGATAGTTAGTACCATCTATAAAGAAATTATTTTGCGGAGACAACGCGTGAATACGGGCAAAACTACTGCACTTCTCGTCTCGTGTTTTCTATTTATTTTCAGTTATGTCTACTGTAAAAATAGTACAAGAAACGGCAGCATTGTGTGGTTGGACAAGAGTAACGTGGAACAAACCAGGCAAAAGTAATGAGCCTCTTTTCCAACAAAAAAAGTACAACAGCGCAAACGTAAGGTTTAATGTAGTTATATCTATTTTTAAAAATAATCTCGCCTTCTTTACTGACCAGCGTTTACTTTCTCCCGGTAGGGTACACAATGAAGGATTGATTGTGTTGTGAGTCTTTTCCCCTATTTCCCTAAGAATTGACAACTTTTTCAGATGCCATTTGCTCACAAATGCATTTTCACTTTAGAATAGTGTGCTAGGACGCGGCAAAGTTTTCCTTTTGCAGAAATGCGTGTTGCATGAGAATCAGCAAGCACGGAGATTAGACTGACCCACTGCTGCGTTATTATATAACTTGTTTCTTTTGATTCTCTACTTTGTCAGCACTACAACAAGTAGTAATAGTATCGTTTTTTTTCATTTCCCTCGAATTGCACAAGAATAAAAGGAGTGCGGCTACTGCAGACGCTACTGTTCATGTGAGCGATCATTTTCCATCATCGTTCCAAGGTAGGCTAGTGTGTAGATGTGTGCCTAGAAGAGAACATGTCGGCGAGCATTTCTCGATTTAATTTCACAACAAATTATTTCCATTTCATCTTCTTCATTTGCTTTTCTCTGAAGAATCCTCCTTCTCAGCTTCTGCCTTCCTACGTCTCACAGTCTGACAGACAGAATGAGAAATTGTAACAATATTTCTTTTTTAACTGCTCGCATAAATATGGCTATTATCCGGATTCCTGCTACTCTTATTGCTAATAGGAATGTTCCTCAAGCTAGAATAAGCCCACGTAGCATTGCAACAAACCAAGTATGAAGTAAGCAAGTGTACTGTGTACTAGGTCTCTGCTCTTACTGCTCTAGCAGCAGCAGCGGCGTGAGCACACAAATTCTAAGCTTCTTTTCCTGCCTTGGTGATCATTTAACCTTGTGCTGCTTAAAAGGAAAGAGTGCTGCAGCAGAGCACAAGCAGACACACCAATTTTTACATTTGCTGCCAAAAAGTCGACATGGAGCATGGAGCATGGTGATGAAATTTCGAGGGAAAGAGCTAAAAGTAAAGAAGAGTAGGATTCAGTTGTGTTGAGGAAAGTATCTCGTAGGAAATGAGGGCATGTCATGTGTTTAAAATTAATACGCCGGTAGTTTTGTAATTTTCGTAGTTGTGATGATGACGAATACGATGTCCGAGCCATAGTAATAATGATACGCAGGAGAGAAAATATTATACAACAATGCTGCTCATGTTACAAAAAGTGGTTGAATAATTTGTTGCAAAAACAAATCTTTCGCCAAGGCCATAAAGTGTTTTAATTTTGCAGGGATTGCGGTAGTACAATATTTACAACCTTTTTTCTCTTCTCTTCCCTGCAATAGCCCAAAATTCCTTGTTTATCTTTTCAATGTACCTTGCATATCAGAAAAGCATTTTCTTTCTTGAAAAGGAGCTTGTCTGCCTTCAAACTTCAAAAAAGTTTTTCACAAATGGAAGCAATAAATTATTGAATAGGTTGGAAGAAATTTTTTTGAAAATTAAATGTTAATGCCGACTCGCCAACATTTCTTTTCAAAGCGGAAACACCAAAATCGGTCTGTTAAGTACAGTGTACCCTACAATTGCAATTTACTATTTACTTTTCGGTTTTAAAATGATTCAATATTTTGATGATGGCGATGAAAAAAGGCACAAGGACTATTTTTAAAAACCTAAGAAAAGGATTTTGTTGATTTTACATCTTGAAGAGGACTAGTAAAAGTGTGTAAGCAGGCTGTGTTGCTGCTAAAGAATGGATCGATACAGAGAATAAATTGCACTCCGCCAGCATTCAGCTTGAGGAGTAATAGAGATGGGTATTTATGACTGGTATGTAGATAGATAACTAGAGCGACTTTACTTACCCACGGGAATCCTTTCAGCTCTGACCAAGAAACGGTCACTCGGTTCAAGAAGAAGCAGAGAGAAAGTGAGAAGAAAGAGGATCAAAGCACATTTGGTCTGGCGAGCACAAAATTGGAACTTTACCATTTCACAATCACCACCACCCATCATTGCCGTTGTCGTTATGTCTACTGCTGGAAATGTTGCCGAGAGTACTTTCAACTGCTCACTCCCAGCACCACTTTCACTTTTTACACTACACCATATTATTTTGTGCTGAGATTGTAGGAAACATCTTATTAGCTATTTTCAAACACTTCCGCCAACTGTTTTTTTATTTCAAAAAATCATATGTACAGGTTTTTTTCTCAAGTGTTTTGCTTGATGTACTTTTATGGAAATATAATATTGAACGGCTTATGAGCTGAAATAACAGGCGAGCTAAGCTATAATTTTTGATGTTTCAATCGTTATTAAAAGGTTTGGAATCTGTGTACTTCTATTCTGTTTTCAAACAACTTGGACAACGCATTCTGGCAAAGCGCAAGGTCAACGGACTTTCTTCACTGGGCAATATAGAAAATTGGAAAGGACCGCTATCAAGGACACTCACTAGGATTCAGACACGACCACAAAAAAGAACAGAGTCCATTTTTGTACTAATCCATAGTATTACTTGACGGCAGAGAGAACACAAAAGCACTTGTTCAGCCTTGTCTAGCATCACGTTCCTCTTTTTTTGTTTTCACGTTTCTACACTGGCGTGCGTCTCTTTTATGTCATGGCGCTGTAGCAGAAATACTTTCACTGCTTTCTCTTTTCAAAATACAAACCCAAGCGTATCAAGTTCACAGAGAAAAAAGAATGTCATTAAGAGAATAGCGAAGCAGCAGATGATGATTATGGCAAGGACGGCAAAAAGTCTCCATTTCAGTCGACATGACGGCGGAGAAGGATCATGTTCATGTCAAACATGGAAATAAGCGTGTTGTTAAAACCGCCTCCTTGTTTCTGCTTTACGAAAATATTTTTGGTGAACTGAGCGTAATGAGAAATGTTGTGCAGCAGCTGGTGTATTAGGAGCGGTGGCAACAGTACCAGCTTTCCAAACTTGAAAGGTGCTGAGTGTAAATAAAGTCGATATTATTCCAAGGTTTTAATATAGACACATGACGAAAACAATTTTCACCTGTTTGCCGTAGTTGCTATTTGTAGGTGAGTAGTTTTCTGAGAAAACCAATCGATTTTGCAAAAACTGAGCTGGTGGAATTGCTCAAATAGAGTGGTTCAAATAATTGCAACAGGTTTGCAAGAAAAAAAGGGTAATGAATGAGGCACAATTTCCTACTTTGATTTTAAACCTCAAACTGTAAATGTTGGATACAGCTCATATTAAAAATGTGACGCATTTTAAGCTACAAATAAGTCTAAAAACTGAAATAGCCAAGAAGGGGTTTTCTTTGAAAGATGTCTCAAAAGTGAAACCGAAATCCCGATGCCTATTCTAATATATTATGCAACACTTGCCACAGTCAGCAGCAGCAGCAAAATCGACAAAGAAGCTTGAGAAAACAGCAGGATTTATATAAATACCTTGAAAAGTTGACAACGGACAATGGACACACATTAAATAAGTTGCCAGTTTTTCTGTCAGAGAAAACTTTTTTATTTCCACTTTTGACTTTCTCCTATCCGCGCAAGCAAACCTATCTGTAACGTGTACACGTGTGCGTGTTTTGGCTGTAGTGCGATTGTTTACTTTACTGACTGTATAGCATGCACTGGCACACAACCAACAGAATTATTGCAACACTTTTACGTCGGCAGCTTTTCATTCTTTTTTTACAATAACTTGAAGGAGGTTGCTGCTGGACTGAGTAAGTTGGAAAAGAAAAGATGATGACGAGACGATAGTAAAATGTATTCGGCTATTTTACTGCACACGAGAG
>JAHZMT010000628.1:0-11330 GCA_027743785.1 Sinhomidia bicolor | reverse complement strand
CTTTTTTTTGCGGAATATTGAGCAAAAGTGCAGTTATAAAGAAAAAAAGTTACTACTGGCAGTTATGTATATTATTAATTTGAATAAGGATTTGGCTTGGCATCTTGCGCCCCAAATCGGAAGGAAACTGGCGTGGGTCTGTTGAAACCATCTTCGATCTTAAACACGTTCATCTTTTTATCCTTTCTCTTTATCTGATAGCTTTTCAGGGATGTTTGCTGTCCCTCTAATGGGTCAAGAAGGGCAGCGTTTGTGGGATGAAGGATGATAAGATCACTGTGTGGCTGTTGAATAGCTCGAGTGTCCACAGTGGTTTCTTCTATGCTGCCGTTGTTAGTGTGCTCTGTACTGCTGCGGCCGCCCTTCTTCTTTGCTTTGCTTTTCTTTTTGGGTCTTGACAACAATGACTTTTTGGTCTTGGTGCCCATGATAATCTCTTGATTGTTATCATTTCGTTCCAAGGAAAGAGATGCGTTAAAATCATCCTCGTCATTGGCCAAAATGATGGCTTCGATATTGTGCTTATGTCCCTTTGCCTCGGCAGGTCTTAATCTCTTTTTCAAGCGAAGCTTTCTCTCACGGTGAGAATCTGGCTTGCCCTCCTTGTGAACAAGACCTGTCTTTTGACTCTGCTTGGACCACTCAGTCATTTGTCTGAGACGGTCGATAATCGGACTTAGGCTTGGTCCGGGTGTCGAAAGTGCTCGGATTGCTTCTGGTGGGCTGACTAGAATGGAGCCTCCAGTGGAGACCTGAATACTTGGTAGGGGAGTGGTTGGGTGACTTCCTTGTGGAAACGTGTGAGGAACAGGAGCAAAATCTGTTTCAGGTTGAATTGATGAACGAGGCTCGGCAAACTTTGGGGCTACGAGGACAGAAGGTGCATTGGTTTTTCCAAACGCAGCACTTAATCCTGCAAAGAATCCTCCAGGAGCAAATTTATTTGAATAGTCATGATGCGGATTTTGGAAAACATTTATTTTATTATGGTGATGTGGCTGATGCTGAGGGAAAATGTTTTGTTGCTCAAAGTTTTCCTTGAAGCTACCACCGGGAATTGAAAATGGCGGAGCTTGGTTGTTAATGTCCTGCTGCTGAGTTTGCACATCAAATTTTCGCGCCTGAGCCAACCTGTGATGTTGCTTTTGTTGATGATTATCCAGGAACTTTTGGAAAAATGGAAGAGGACTCCAGTTGATTTTGTGGGAGCCTACCCAAAGGGTTTCTGCTGGGGCAACATTGACAGCACGAGCGATTGGAGCCACCTGTAAAAAACGACCTTGTATCTTAAACCCATATCAAGCTTAATAATAATAACTCATTAAATCAGTTATCAGCACATATAAACCTTACGTCATTGCTATCTCCCGCGCCACTCCTTTTTATTCGCCACCACTTCCTGTGGTGGTCGATCGCCTCCGAATGGCGGTGCAAACAGAAAGTAGCCTCCTTGATCCTCAGCAGCAGCACCACCAAAACACTCGCTGGCAAAAACGCCAAAAATTATACACAAAACGGCGGTTGGTGCCATTCCTAAAATCCTCCGTGTTTGTAGCACCTTTCTAAAATTCACTCCCACTTTTTTCATTCCAGCTATCGATTTATTTAGTATAAAAGTTTCCTAAATATTTGTTTTTTAATGTTCTGATTTGATGTGGACAGTTTAACTATAAAAATGATACTGTCTCCCTATTTAGCAAAGGCGCGTCGTTACAATATCAAAGGGAACAACTTATCATCATTATTATCGACAACAGTGATATTACGATTTAAGTTACTTCATCATACTTAAATACTTTTGCTGCTACTGTTGAAGCACCTATACTATATATAAAAACCAACTTGATAATGACAATTGTAAATAATAGCCCTTGTTGTGTGCGAGCGAGTGAGTGTGATGTGATATCGCATATAAATAGCCCAGTAGTCTTTCCTATGCTTGCGCAACAATGCACTGCAAAATGTTCGCCTTAACAATGTACTCACTCAAGGGTGAAATATTTTTATAAGGTTTTAACAAAAAAACAATCAATTGTTCACATGCTATATATGTACATACATACCTACATACAATTTAAACTGGCTGACAACAACTACATACACTACAACTACCTTTTTAATAAAATTATTTTATTATTACTATTATCATAAAACCCACACACGTTAGGTATATATTTTTTATGTATATTTATATCTTGTCACTGTTGTTGCCAGTTAGGTTGTCAATTTGTTGACTAGCAAACTGCAATAACATGCGCACATATGTATATACTGCATAGAAGATGACTAAACGGCCTTTCCTTGACGTTGTCGTTTTTCGCGAGCAAAACAAGAAGAAAGAAGTCTTTTAGACGATAATATTCACTTTTGACAAAGAGGCATCCACTAGTAACAACAACTATGCGTTTTCTTATTTTCCTTCACTTCTCAATAATAATAATGACTTCCGTTTTAAGGCAACAAAATCGTTTGCCAATCACACGTAACGTTCACTTTTAACTGTACCGTCACTGTCGTCTTCAGCCTAATTAGAGAGCTATTAATGAATCAAGTAAAGTCACCCAAAGATTATTTCATACTGCGTACTATTATTATAACACCGCCATCGTCAGCAGTCCCAGTATAATTCCATATTATAACAATGATGACAAATGAAAGTATAAATTAAGGGGAAAAAGTGTTCTTAAATAATTGCTTACAATATACAGGAATTCATATTAAATGTAACTAACAAATTAATTAGTCAATACCAATCATAAATAAATGCTATATAAACCAATCAGTCAGTCAGTCAGTGTCATTCATTTATTTTGCTACTTAAGTTGACTGTGTATATACGCAGGCATACTAGAGTATACGGTTTCTAAAAAAAGCATTATTGACGGCTTCTTAAACATCAAGGTAATTTATATATATTTTTTACAGTAAAACTGGGAAAAGTGCCAATTAAATGTCACCGTTAGTTAGCATACAGTATTCTATTGTTAAGCTATGACAACAAATTTAATATGGTGTCCCTGTTGAAAGGAATGGCTTTGTGTGTAGAAGAAGAAGAAGAAGAAAGGGAGAAAAATGTATATCAAGTGGGAACAAAGCGGATAAATATCGTAAAACTGTTTTTTATATTTAATTTCATTCAAACGTATTGACAATGTTTTCAAAGAAAACTTTCGATTTCTTCTTCTTTGCCGTCGTCTTTTTTTTAAAATCAGTGCAACAACAATGCTATGCTGAAAAGCTTTGCTCTGTTCTGTTTTTTTCTATAATTCTTTTTTTTTCATCTAAAATTCAATAAAATGATTATTGCTGCATACATTTTTTTTCATAAGTTGCATGTATTTTATCAAACAATGCAATATCTTTTCTTTAAATCTGCCAAGACTGCCAATGCAACGCAACGACAAGAAAAGTCAATGTTTACTGACTTTGTATGAACATCAAACAGAGAATTGTTAATTCATAAATTTTTCTGTAAAACACATTTATTTTCACTTATCAAACCACATATCACACTACTGCTACCAAGGAACACTTTACGCTTACCTATATATTTTTTGATATGTACATAAATTATCACTTATCACCTTAAAAAAATAATCACACTTTATATATTTTTTTAAGCATTTCTATGCGATTCTATCAAAATAAAATAATCTTTGACAATGCATACGAAATGAACTGCAGTGCAGTACTTGCAACTTGCAGCACCCACGTAGTAGCACACAGTACACAGTACAATAAATATAAGGATAACAAACAACCTAAATTTCATGTAAGGTTGATAATAATAATAAAAAAATGTGATGTTACAGGATTTATTTCAGGATTTATTTTATTTTACTACACATCTGACTTTTGGCATGGTTTTCTTGCGTCAGCCAACAATAATGCTAAAAGAATAAAAAATAATACAAATCTCTCTACGTCTACTGAACTGATGTTCAGTTTGCTTTTGGCTTGGCTTCGGTCTGTCAAGGTATTATAACTTGTTCACACTTCCGGTGATTATCCTTTTTATTAATTATAGAAGAAAAAATTTAACTGACTAGTAAGTACATAATATCACGTCATGTATGTATATAAATTATAATGTTTTGCAGGTGTTATATACCTGAGCTTGGGAATTTGAGGGTTAAGTTTGCTAAGATGTTGACGGAAGAAAAATACTGCTAGAGAGTTAAACATGAATTTTACATAAATTATGATCTTGAATGAACGGTGAACTAAAGGTGAAGATAGTAGGTGATGATGACGATGACGAATAGACTTCCTCCGTTGTCAATTTCTTGATTTATGTAATATATTTAGATAGTCAGTTAGTTTATTATTATGATTTTTATTACTTGTGTGAGCAAATAATGCTGTATTATTTTAAGTTGCTGTTGGTTGGTAAGATTTTTCACGGCAGTATTTTTAAATAATTTAGCTAAAAACTAATACTACCATAAAAATACGTTAAAATTAAGTTTAAAAATTATCGTTTTTATGGTGACGCTTTCAACGAGAACTAAAGTATTTCAGTACTTTTATGTTAATAAATTGCTGCTTTAAAGGTTGCAAATAACGACAACGTTAACAGTGCAGAAAGACAAAATTGCACTACTACTGGGTAGAGATATTTTAAGAAACGGAAGAAAGTTTAAATACGTGCTAAAAAACACGGAATAATATTTTTAGTTGTGTCACTTATTATTGTGAGTTGATGCTTTTCGACAGGTAGAGGTAGATGTTGAGTGAGCACAGGATATTATTTTAATGATAAATGAAACAAGATTGCAGCTTCTTAATGATGATGATACTGCTGCTGTTATTGCGGCTGGCTGCTGATATGCTTTTTACATGCAACACTAACCAAAATAAAGCACACGCCCGTAGTAAGTAGCAAGCCCACACCCACCCAGATTTTTTTTTAAAAACTGTATCAAGTTTATGTTTTTAAATGTTCTTGTTTATGCACATTATATGCGCATACATTAAAAATATTTTTGCTATTTTTACTATTGTTAAGATTTGAAGAGGAAATCTTGCTGGGTTAGAAATTGCAGTATTTATTGCAATAAAAATCGAAAATTGTATATTGTATTTTTGTAATGCTATCATAATTTCAAAAATAAAAATACATAAATGTGCGTATACCTTGAAGGGGAAAAGGAAATTATGCGGAATAAGGAACACATTTGTAGATATTATAGGTAATAACGCTGTTTCAAATTTAAATTGATTATATATCTTGATAAAAAATATTTAAGGCAAATCTGCTGAAGGAAGAAAGAAACGTTGTTTCAAATCCAAATTTTTCTTTTGGCAATGCTTCAATATTCTGTCGGTGTCGGTATATTGGTTACATGCATTACATTTAGGTAGGTAGTAAGATGTGTAAACTTGTTTGTACGTGTTTATGATAATTTTTTGAGGTAAAAGTGGTAAACGCGTTAATTAAGATTAAGAGCAGGAGTTATAATGGCGATTTTATTGTATGAATTTGTTCAACATAAATTTTAGTACGAAATATACAAAACGGATTTGGACGCCGAAAAAATTCTCTGTGCACTTATAGTATTATTATACGCAGTAGATACGTCCTCAAAGCGTGTGTCAGTCTGTCGGTCTAATATATGAATAAAAATTTGTAATAGCGGGTTATGTTTTATGTGTTTTAAATTCTGAACAAATCTAAAAAAAATACTACGTCTAATGACCTTGCCGTTTGCAAACTATAAAATGCAATTGTGCGGAACGGTGGTTGCTTGTGAACTTGAAGATTGATTTGTAATTTGAATTGACACTGAAAGGTAATGATGCATAAAATAGGACTCACGAAGGAAGGTCATATATTTGTAGGATGTTTTTGAATTTGTTGTTTTATTTAACAAAGTAGTAAATTTGTTCAAAATCGTTTGGTAAATTATAAAATTTAAAACAAAAGTTTAGCAATTGTTTTTAGATTAATTTATAAAATAAAATTCAAGTTCAAATAAACATGAACTTAGCTACTAGAAGGATTAGTTTTATCAAAATTATTTGACATGTTGACAAATCATGAGAAATAATAAGACATCAAGGTATGCATGAAACAAAAATTTACCTTTCCTTGGTAAATTCAAAACTTGGTTTTTTTAGTTGTTTTCTGGGCTTGTTACAGAGGAAATTGAAATACTGTAAAATTCACAATACCATAAATTGGCCTCCTAAGGATGAAACATGGCAACGTGCAAACGTAGCGATTCCCAATCCAAGCAAATTGCTTTGCACTCCTTGCATACTGGAAATTGATTATCCAAGTCGGGGCAGTTGTGTTGAGTGATAATGTGAAATTGGTGAACCTTGCTGTTCCGAAATACAGCTTTACATAGAGAGCAAGTATGTTCTTCCGTTTTCCCGCTGTCCGTCATTTTGGCAGTTAGGTTTTTCGAATCCTTTTCAGCTGCCACCTCTATCTTTTCATAAATCTCCTTATAAACAGATTTTTCAGAATTCTCCATCTGGTTGTTTGCTGAAATCTCATTTACTGCTACTTGTTCGGTCATTATCACTGAACCGTTTTCAGAGTCATGGTCCTCTTCGTCATCAATTTCTGAACTTCTTGACATCGACGAAGTAGGTTCAACACTAACAACAGTTGTACTATCCTGTACATCTATGGATTGGTGCTATAAATAATATTAATAAATAAATATAGTTACTACAGTCATGTAAAAGAAATTAAACAAGAATAACCATATAATTTTGATGTTAAAACCTTACCACGTCATTTATACGAGCACCCACTTCTGATTCATCATTGTCAGTCCAGCCATTATCCTTTGCTTTCGGATTTTTCTGGAAACAGAGCTTGACATGTTCCACGCCTCTTTTAATGCTGACAATCAGACATCCACAGGATGGGCACTTGCAGGGTTGTGCAGTTCCAAAGTGGACTCTATCAATGTGATACATCAGGTAGCACATGTTGCTGAATTGCTTGACACAAAGGTCGCATTTGTGAACAGATTTTTTCACCTGTCCATACTCCAAATGGTCAGCTTTAGTGTACTTGCCGGGACAAGTTTTCAACTGAGCCTCCAGAGAGGCTGAAGCCTGTTCCAGAATAGAGAGTTTCGACCAATTCAACATTCGAGTGCCGTAAGTTTCCAGGTCCTTCAGAAAACTATTAGATATATTTCGTCCCTGCTTGTTGAAAGCATCTTCATTTTTGGTTGGGAGTGTTGAGAGTTTCATCTCTTGTTGACTTTCAATTGGAGCAATAATAGCAGAGGACATCTTTCTGGAATTGGAAATAATCTTGCTTTTCTTTGCTAACGGAATTGGTTGGAGTAGAATCAAATGACAACACGGAATCTAAATCATCCTCCCGATAATTGATCGTCCTCTTTTTCCGTTCGGATTTTCGAATCTCCTCACCTGTACATAGAGAAAAATGTATATTAATAAAAAATGATGCATATAATAAAGTATTGTTAGAATTTTAATAATTATGTTGTGGTTATTTTCTGATGTTAATAGTAGTATAATATGCATACAAATTCACACACCTTTAGAACTATATTTAATTTCGTTATAAACCGAAGCAGTGTTTTGTTTAGAAGGTGAAATCAAATCTGCAGTTGGTAGCTCCACCGTGGCCGTAGGGAAGCTTTTCTTTTCCCCCAAAGTCCTAAATCTCGCTCTCTTTACAGCTGAAATTTTTTTAAAAATTGTATAAAGTTGCATTTTTAAATAATTATATTTAAACTATTAAGAACTTATTAAAAATATACAGCTACTTACATAGAGGCATAGGTACCATCTTAATTTCATTATTTGGAACATATATTTTGACAGGAATACGTTCTAACTCCACAACGACCTGTCCCTTTCTCAAATGCTCTACTCGGCGGAGTACGTCCACTTCCTCGGGAGTAATGTTTGAACTCTCTGACAGAGGAATGTCAAAGGAGGTGGATGTCACTGGTGACAACCTTTCAGCTCCAGCTAAGGCATTGCATTTTTGCTTTTGCAGATGCTGAACAAGAATCGTCAACGCTAGATCGTCACAATTCGTACTAGATAGCATTCCATTTATAACCCGCATGTGAAAGTCACATTGTTTGCATAGTTGAAACAGAACATTACGCTTGACCCTGCATTGATTAATCCTCTCGGTAACCTGCTGGAACACGGAGTCTCGAACGAGAAATATTTTTTGCAGAATAAAGTTTTGAGCTTCATGTGAAATCGCGTTATCAGATTCCTCGGAAGAAATAATACGTAGTCTGTGGTGACAGATTATACATAGGTTGCCAACTTCTGAGTCTGCATTCTCAGGTGTCGGCTTGCTTTGATTTCCCATAATTCCAAAATTGGATTTGTAGTTCAACTGAAAATTCACAGTAATAAAATATTCTTAATTAGCCTTCCGTGAAATTCATTAAAAATTTAATCGTCAAATTGTGTAAAGTGTATAAAGTAAAAATTACCACTAGTGACTAGTGACAAGTCACATAAATTATGAGAAATTATTTTCCAAAGTTTTTTGACGTTACCAAAACGACCAAGTGTTTTCAATTGGAAAAGTTTTTTTTTCTTTCTCGATTACTCTTTATAAAACTTGGCCACAATAATACCAAGCAATCCAGTTGTCACTATGACAGAGAAATACACTAGAAATTTTCAAAAAAAATTATGACAATGTTGCGAATTTATTGATTGAAAAAATTATTGCCGACATATTACAATCAAACGCTTTTAACTGTCGGAAATACTTTTCAGTGGAACTTATGAGACTTACGAAAACCGTGTCTCTTTTTGATAAACGACCATAGACAACAAATTTCCCCACTTTCAAGATTTCAAGAAAGAATATAACGTCTTGGAGAAGACCAATCAAAAAACTAATGCAGGTTTTGCTAGTTTCGCCTGATTTTATACTACTCGCATTAGTCGCATTATACTCGATTATACTGCGCATAATCACATTCAGGTTTACACGGGAGAGGAAGTACAAAGTAAGTAAAAGGAAGACCACACTAGTTGGCGATCAGAAAATTACGATTTTGCAGCAAAGTTTTTGAATAATAACATATCAAGTTAACAATGTTCAATTGAAATAATATTCATTGAATAGAGTCGTACATTGTCTTTTTCAAAAATATTAAATTATGAATTAAATTATGTATGCGCATTTTGATACATAAAATTATAGGTAAAATTTGAAAATATTCCATCTGAAATTACAACGCAAATTACGATTATTAATAAAATGTAGTTAGTGGCGTGTTACTAAATGTGCTAAAATGCTTTGATTGGTATGTTTATAACAATGATATCTTACATATTGTCACCGCATTTCTGAATAATAATTAAGGTATTGATTATCACACTAAAAGCTAATAAAATACTTATAATTACTACATTATCATTTAAAGACTTGCAGCACTTCTCATTTCAGATGCACACCCAAATACATTGACATTATCTTTTAAATTATCCAAATTGCTAGATTAGAATTTAAATGAATAAATCTTTTGAGTTGTCTACAAATTAACCCAAAAACCATTATTATCAGCAAAATCATCCTTATTAATTAATTACTATAGCATGACACGTATTTATTACTGCAAGAATCACCCATTTTTATTTTAAAAGTTATTGAGTATTTTACATTTATACAGATGAACTTGTCACTTAGTTTTGTGAAAATAAAGTTGCCACTGAATTTTGTGCAAAAGCTCTAACCATCTGCATGTTATGCATATAAAATCCCATTTTTATCAATATTTTTAACTTTACACTCTGCCTTAACATTTCTTAAACAATTTATATTATTGTGTCGACTTGAATATTTAAGCTCTAAGGTAAACAATCAAAAATTAAGCTTATTGTTTGTTAGGTACATCATACATTTAAGTGGTAACAGCTAAACAGTAAACATGATGTTCTTTGAAAGCTTCATGGAGAGATTTATTTTATACTTCCTGTCAAGTCATGCAAAATGAATAATTAGCTTCATTAACGGAGCATATATTTATTTTGTTAAAATCTATTAGAAAGCTAATACTATTTATTTCTTTAAAAACTAGTCAGTCTATAAAAGGTGGTGCAATTTGTTTGAATTTAAACAAGCTAGCAATAATAAAATGCTACTAGTTTAATATTAATAATTATTTCTGTAAACATTGGCTTTTTTGGAAGTTTTACTTTCTTGGCAAGATACGCATGCTGAAAGCTTCCTGACAATCAGTTCTAAACTACATTAAAAATCATCGTCGTCTTCCTTGGCTCCAGCTGTAGCCACCGAGACCTCCGTCCCCTACAGCTGTAATTGTACCGGATCCGGATGTTCCTTCGAATGGATTTGGATTACCCACTGGTATTACACCACCCTGTATGTTGCCACTGCCACCGCCTGCATTTATTCCACTGTTTGGAGATTGAGGGATGTTGCTACTACCACCGTTGGAATTTCCAAAGTTACTATCATAACCAGTACTCCCGCTACCTCCTTGGTTGAATCCTCCACCAATGTTTGAACCTGAGTTGCCAAAATTGTTTCGTCCACTTGAACTGCCAAAATTGCTGCCACCATTATTGCCAAATCCATTTCCGCTCCCACCGTTGTCATATCCTCCTCCTCCACTGTTACCAAAGGAAGAACCACTGCTGACCCCACCAAATCCTCCTCCTGAACTTGCAAAACCACTTCCCGTACTAACTCCAAATCCTCCTCCACTTGAACCTCCTGCATTTGACCCCCCTGCATTTCCAAATCCTCCTCCACTTGATCCTCCCGAGTTTCCAAATCCCCCTCCATTGGAAGCTCCGGAATTTGCATATCCTCCTCCACTTGATCCTCCTCCATTTCCAAATCCACCCCCATTTGACCCTCCTCCATTTCCAAATCCACCTCCACTTGATGCTCCTGAACTTCCAAATCCTCCTCCATTTGATCCTCCTGAATTTCCAAATCCACCTCCTCCTGAGGATCCTGAATTTGCATATCCTCCTCCACTTGATCCCCCTGAATTTCCAAATCCTCCACCATTTGATCCTCCTCCATTCGATCCTCCTCCATTTCCAAATCCACCTCCACTTGACGCTCCTGAACTTCCAAATCCTCCTCCATTTGAACCTCCTGAATTTCCAAATCCTCCTCCGTTTGATCCCCCTGAATTTCCAAATCCTCCACCATTTGAACCTCCTGAATTTCCGAATCCTCCACCATTTGAACCTCCTGAATTTCCGAATCCTCCCCCATTTGAGCCTCCTCCATTTCCAAATCCACCTCCACTTGACGCTCCTGAATTTCCAAATCCTCCACCATTGGATCCTCCTGAATTTCCAAATCCTCCTCC
>JAHZMT010000627.1:0-25658 GCA_027743785.1 Sinhomidia bicolor | reverse complement strand
AAATTTCAACTTTCAAATAGTCCAAAGACCAAAACGGTAATGTTTTCCGTTCTTTTACATTAAAACAATGAAACAAGGAATATCTTTTTAAGTCGCCCGATACTGTAAATACGCTACCTTGTATTATAATATCCATGCAAACTAAATTGCAAACTTAGTAAGTCCGCCTGGTCGCAGTTAAAAACCTAATGAGTATCAATTAAAACATAAATTTACTAATAAAGGAAGGATTAAGAAAAATAAGTTGAAATAAGGAATTTGTCGCTCGTGTTTCCCCCACGTGGTCAACAACGTTTTTTAATGGCACAGGCTAATTTCAATCTGAACTCCTGAGTTTGAAGTCTACGTGGGTACCATTTTGTTTGTAAATCTCATGAGCAAAAATATAATTATTGAGTTGTGTAACAGATTGTATTTCTAATTATATAATCCAAAATAAAATTCATTAAAATAAAATAGTTCAATTTCTTCTTTATGGCAGGAAATGTGTATAGCTACTTGTGTGGGTGTTTTGTTTCCTATTTTACAGAATGAGAAAAATGAAAAGGTGCAAAAGGGCTCAGGGTAAAAGAGAGAACAGACAAGAAAGGAGTAGTAAAAGTACACATACAGCTTCTGTTTTACGCCTTGTTCATTGTTTCCCTACTCAAGCTGTGTATTATATTCCTTTAGAATTATAGTAGTTCTGCTTATATTTTTCAGTTCTTCAAATAATTACTTAACATGCATTATTGATTTACCACCTATAGAAGTAGAGCTCATTCATCGTCAAATTGTTTATAAAAATAATACGCCTCATTAACAATAACTATTACTAGTCTACTTTTTAAATAATAGAAATATGTATTTAAAATAATGAAAAGATTTTTGTCACTCGGCCATTTTATGCCGCCTTCTTAGCCTGTTGAGCTTTGAGTGCTGCAGCAGCTGCCACCCTCCGCTTTCCAAAGTACGCCTCGTAGAAGTAGTTGGAGAAGAGGATGAGGTAGGATAAGTAGCACATGAAGTGGACCTTGACTCCAGCGTCGTCGCGAGCACATGGATATCCACTTTCTGTTTGTTTGAATATGGAAAATAAAAATACAAATGTTAAATGATATGATGATATCAGAGTGAATCCAGTAGTAGAAAGTACTCAGGTATGTTGACTTACTTTTGAGATAAATGGAGTACAAGTTGAGGTACACTGCCCAAACCATTTGGCCAATTTGAAGACAAGTAAGTGTCATTGAAATCTTCTTTGGGATGTGAACATTCATCGACTAAATGATACATACATAGTCCGAGTTAGAAACTATAATTGCTGCTGCGAGAAATGCGGATGTTTAGCTTTTATGATCTTTTGTCAAAGCAAATATTATACTAACCTTTAACGCGTAGTAGGTATACATAAGGGAGTGCACGCCGAGATTGACAATGCCAAACCTAAACGAGCAGAGAATAAAGAATGTCGTAAATAGTTGCCCCAACTGGCCCCAAGCAAGTTTTTATTGACAATCAAACAACTTTACCATCTTCCGACTGGGTCAAAGTGAAAAGATGTGATCCAAACAGCATTTAGAACGGTGATGTGATGCCACCAGTGCAAAAAAATGAGCGGTCTCTTTCTCAAAATTATAAATACCGTGTCACCCAACTCGGCGATTTTTGAACACATAAACAACCAGCCCCAGAAAGCGGAGGATTCGTTAAAGTTTTCCCTGTTGAATTAAAATATAAAATTCAATAATGACAATTTAGTAAATAAATATGAAAATGACAATCAAGTTGTTAAATGGCCATGTGTAAAATTACCGGATGCATATCGAGCGATAAAAACCGTTTGGCTTTCCAAGGATTTGTGTGAGTTCGGGTAGCGTTCTGGAAAATGCTGCGATGGAGTACGCTGCGTGGGCGACATTCCACCAAAACAGCAATTTCGTGAGTTTGAACGCAGTCCGGTTCTGCATCCATGCTTGCCCAAAGAAAATAACGAGCACGTAAATGGCCGTTGACCACAAACACAGCGTCCAGTATTGAAGAAACCATTCAATGCGCTCTCTTAAATTGCACTTTTCGAACCAGAACGGCTCAATGGTTGGAGGTTCGGTGAAGTTCCAAACGTTGTACTCTTCGTAGGTGTGCTCCTTGTAGAAAAAGTCATACCATTCACTGTACAACCATTTCACTTGCTCTGCCATTTTGTCGTTTTTTAAATTTAAATGTTCACAAAATAGGTTTTAACAAATATGGTAACCACGAAAAAACGTCACACAGTTTGTTTTCCAAGGAAAGCCAAAAGCTTTTTTGTACGGAACTGATGACACTAGAATTGGTCCCAGCTCCGCGGAGTGTATTCGGTGACGATGAGTTGTGAACTGACTGAAAAATGCGACAGCCAACTCTGAGAAAATCCTTAAAAACTTGAGCACAACAAGAAAGAGGCTGTTGACTTCATACTGAATTGCAGGGAGTTTCATTGTCAAGATTTAATTGTAGAAACGGCTAAACTTATATAGGACGTACATATTTATGTAGACCTACGCTACAACAATGCAGTTAGTTGGCCTAATATTACAATCAAACTCTTTTTGCTTTATTCCAGTAAAGCTGCTAATGTAATTTGGGGATTTAACAAAATTTAGAGCACATGTGCATGCCCAAACTCCTTAGGTACACGTACTAGTGTGGTACATGTGCAAGTACATACGTTCAGTTAAAATAGGTTGTTGCATTAATACAAAATGCCACGGTTGAATTTTTTCCTGCATAAAAGAATGCATTTATCTTTGTTTCAGAAGAAGACAAGGGCCCAACCATTTTTTTTACAATAATGTTGAGTGTTGACTGTATGGAAATGTGTATATGCACGGAATACGGACAATATAATAGTTGTGATCTTGATCAAAGGAACCCATGGAAGGAGCTTCTACAAAGGCACTTTTTGTTTCATTTATCATTTCAAGTACCTTCATATTATATTTTCGCTTTTTCCCCCAAAATTTGTACAATGTATATACGCTTGAGATATATACATATTATATAAAGTCAGCAGCAACTCCAATAGTAGTTAGTACACTGTGTGGAGACATTGATTCGAAAGCATGTAAAACTCTTTGAGCACAATAACGGCTGAGGGTGGGCAATAAAGCTTGGCAGGGATTTAATGCAAGGTGCAAGCAAGCCGTAGATTAACATGGTAAATTCAACTTTGTACTGCTTCATCCCAAGATTTAATACACAGCCAGAAAGTTTTAGAAGCTTAACTTTTGTAAGTGTGCTATGCTTACATTTTACATAAGCACCTATTATCTGTACCGTACGCTATACATCCTTCCAAAGACAATGAAGAAGATTTAGTTGTAATGTTCAAAGTTTAAACACAGGGCTCTTTCATTAAATGACGATCCTTAAAATTTTAACAACTAAAGAAAATATCAAAGTAGCTTGGATGTCTTAGCGGCTATTTTTTGTTGACGGAGGAGAGGTTATTGTCACCACTCTCGAGACAGACAGTAAATTTCATAAAAATAAACTCTGGTAAATGATGAATAAATGCATTGATTTCGGCAGTACAGAGTACAGTGATGATAATATTAAAACTAAATATGTACAAGTATTTGATGAACAGGATATATGACAATCTGTTGGTTCAAAAATAAATTGTTCTTTTGTAATTGCAGTAACCGTTTATGAAACGCTGTAACCAATCTATAAATTGTATTATTGTGTCATCACCAGAAAATCTTTAAATGAAAATGTTTCGAATAAACTTATTTTGCCTGATGCGTGAAATACCAAAAAAACATAACTTCCTAGACATAGCTGCACATTTTCAATTGAAATTGTTGTGATACTGACAATTTTTTTTTGTTTTAACATATTCAATACTTACATATATTTTCTACAATTGTAGCGAAATTCATCATTCACCGTGATTGAATAATTTTTATTGCAACATTCAATTTCGACACGTTTAATTTACAATACACCCACCAAATCGCCAAATTAACAAATTGCAAGTAGAGATCTACCTACCTACTAGCAATGACACAGTAAAGTAGCAACGATTATTACATATTATTATTATCCCAAAAAAAGACAACGTGTGAGCCTGTCAGCGTGACTTAAGCTGACAAAATTTTTTTTATGCTTCTTCATTCGTTGTTGAGCATGCTTGTTTCAAACGCACATACTGTGTCTTTACTCTTTGTCCATATTATTGCTTGTACAAATTAGCCAAATCTTAAATGGGCATTAAATCACACATGAAAACGCTTAAATTCAAGCGCAATTGGTACGTAAAAAAGTGACACAAAATATTTTTTAAAAATATTACGCATTTTTAGCAGGATTTTGTGGTAAAATTGAATACCTAATCCTATTTGGTAAAGATGTGATTGCAGCCTAACTAAACTCTTATTATTGAGCATTATCGTAAACGAAAGTGTTTTCGTCTGATGATTGATGTCGTGCCATATTTTTATACCATGTATGTGTGTAAATGACTAGATGAGCTGCTAGTACGACTATACTACTACTGGTTTCTTAATTGACGGCTTTATTCGTTACAGCAGCGTCTTCTCAGTTTTCCTGTCTTGCTTTTCAAATATATTTTGCAAAAAAATGTTTTAAAAAAAATGGATTATCACAGATGAAATCACACGCAAATTAATTTGGGAATACACCACGTGGAAGATTTTGAAACAAGTGTACATATTTCAATATTTTCATCACACCTAAAATACTCTTCGTAATAATAATAATAATACTGTACATTGTACATACTACTAATTTTAAAGTAATGGAAAAATTTGTTGCAACCACTTGTCAGCATAAATACAAGTACCACGAAACCTTAAACATGTATCGCAAGACTGCTGTTTAAATATAGAATTTTTCAAGTAATTGTCCATTATCATATNTACCACGAAACCTTAAACATGTATCGCAAGACTGCTGTTTAAATATAGAATTTTTCAAGTAATTGTCCATTATCATATAGCAAACTGCTATGTAAAAACTTACAAAATGAAAGAAAGTCATGCATGCCAGAAGCACCGCAAACGTGTTGAGTGTAAGTGGAATACTACAGAAAATCAATGAACTCCTTCATTACTCGCACCAAAGTTTCAAAAGGGTATATGAAGAAACCCTTGTTGTCTTCCCAGGATTAGGACACTTGTTAATGTCGTGTGATTTATGATGATGTTTCATGCAGCCCTTGTAAGTCTACCATTCAGTTTGTTGTTGGCACCAAATGTAGGTGCCTTACACACTTGTTTACTGTATACGAGCTCTCATGCATTGAAATGAACTGATGCTTTTGTATTTTGACCAGAAAATCCAATTTTCGAATCCCACAGCATTGAATGTGCTAGTGAATAGGTAGATATGTTTGTGTTCAACTTGCTGTGTTGATGAATAGTTGAAAAATATATGCAAAAGACAGTGAAAAACTAGGTGTGTTATATTGAGTAATTTTACTACATTTATTTTTAATTTTTATCAATGACAAGTAACCTAATTTGTATTTATAAACTTACCGTCGATTTATAAGTGAAGCATGCGCACACATATTGATAATAATAATAGTAGTAAATGTTACTAATTTTTTTTAAATTCAACAACTAATTTAACTAATCTTCCTTGGCTCGATGTTTTTTGACAATGTATGCTCTGTAAAAGTAATTGGCAAAGAGGATCAAATAGGATCCGTACATCATCAGATGAAGATTTATTCCCTCATCGGAGCGAGCACATGGCTCTCCTTTACCTACAGATAGATAAATAATCACATGAAAGTTTACATATTTAACAGGGCACTAAGTTGTTGTAGGTAGACGTTTGAACTTGTTGATATGATGGCACCAACTAACCTTTTATGTAAATTGCATACAAGTTTACCCCAATCCCAATCACCATTTGGCTCATTTGTATTGTGGTGATTGTTATCGAAATAATTCTGGGAACGGGAATGTTGAAAGCCTACAATAAATTATATTTAAGAAAAAAGTCATAATTTCCATAATTTCCATTATTATTTTTTCTACTTCAGTTCTCACACTGACTGCTGTGCTGAGTAAAAATACAGAAGAAACTAGACTTTTACATAATGTATTATAGAAAGACAAACGAGACTTGCACAGGGGGCGTATTGAAACATTAACAATTCAGGTAATTGCTACGTACTATATGGTAATAATTGGCAATAGGTAATCATAATTTGGTATGTGTACCTTTAAAGCATAGTAGGTGTACATTAGCGAGTGGACAAACATGTTGACGACTCCAAACCAACGGAGAATTGGCTCGTAGTGAGAATACGCAGCCCAGCAAAATGTAAGAACAGTTATGTGATGATACCTGTTGGCATTATTGCACAGACAACATAATATTCAAAAATAAGCACTTGATGAATTCTGAATGAACATAGGTATATGTTTTTAATTAAACATGTCGTGGTACTAAAGCGTTAAAAGAAGGCAATAAATTTACCAGTGCAAAAAGTTTAAGGGTTTTTTTCTGAGGACAATAAAGACCGTGTCGCCTAGCTCAAAAAGCTTTGACCACGTAAACAGCCATGCCTGCACAAAACAATAATTAAAATGGCGGTTACATGTTCAACCCGGTAATTTAGATTAAAAGGAAATCACATAATTACATGTTTGATTTAATAATAATAATAATTGTCATTAGTAGTCGTTACCCAGAATATTGAAGATTCATTAAGTATATCTCGAACGCACACAGAGCGATGGAACCCGTTAGGTCCGGACAACACTTGAAACAATTCACCCGAAGTCCGAAGAAACCCGCACGTTGAAAATGTTGCCAACGCCAAGTTCCAAAGTCCCATGACAGGTTTAAGATCAAATGCTTTCCGGTGCTTCATAAGCCTCTGTCCAATGAATATGAGGAGAAGGTAAGCACAGGATGCGATTACACTCAAAGGCCAGTTTCGGGTCATCCACGTTCTCCACTTTGGAGCATCCCATCGCTCAAACTCAAAGGGTGTTATGGTCGGCGGTTCCGAGTATGGCCAGGGTTCTAGTTTTCGATAGGGTGATAGTAAATCCATGTTACATTTATGTCCTTTTTACTTTTATATTGCACTTTTTGTGTGAGTCCGTCACGATATAACCTAAAAAAAATTTAATTTTTGCCCAAATAAATTTCTAATAATTTCTGATCAATCAGATCCACATGAATTGGGTTAGTTAGTACACAGTACAGTCCAGAGTTTCTTTGGTAAACTTGCCCTTCTCTTCTTCTTCTTTAAAGTAAATGTTTTGTAATTTGACAATGGTGAAGGGGTCTATCTCTGTAATTTTCTTTATTTGCATTGACGGCAGAACTATATTTGGCAAATAATCAAAAAAATAAAAATGTATAGCATACTACTTCACACATATATACTGGATAACTGATGCGGTCTGCGGTCGATAATTTCTTGCTGGCTTTTGCAGCTGACTTGAAGAAAATACTATTCCGTGTAATCGATGTGCGCAAAAAAAACGAACAAAGTTGAGTTGTTCGTAGAGAGAGCTTGTTCATATGACATGTTGCAGAATGAAGCAGGAGAAATGCAACTTGAGCAACCCGAGTTGGTGGTTGGTAGGTGAAAGCAAGCTGCCTGTGTCAACTCGAAACGGGGGCAGCATAGACACGGCTTTTTTGGTGAAGAGGAAAGGGTTGCTCAACTTGCCGAGCAGCTAGAATAATGTCCACGATGATGAGTTTATGATATGATGTGCATGCAACTAGACGAATGATTGGGGTTACCTGAAATTAATATTTTACCTGGTAATCTTCTCGTTTCGATTTCTACTTTGCTGATTAAATCTGCAAATTTACTTGTCAGCCGACATGTCTAGATAAACTGTGGCGTGAAATGTTTCTCAAAAATACGGCATGATTGAAGGAACCGTCAACATCAAAGTGTAATCAATATGACGGAAGAGGGAATAGCCGTTGGAAGACAGGAATGCATACCTAATTCTAATTAACCAGGACAAAGTTGGTACAAAGGATTTTAACCTAAATGAAAAATAACGATAACTTTGCCCTGTTCAAAAACAAAAATGAAAGTTTGATCTAAATTAAGCTTATTTTAACTCGACCTTTTACTATTCGCACCATTTAATTCATACATTTTGCTGCTGAGTAGCTATTTTAGTGCAATAATAATTTGTTTACTCAGAAGAGACATAATGTTGTACACTGTGTATTTTGTCATTATTTGCTTGTGCAAAATAATTCAACAAAGCATATACACTCCAACAATTTGCAAAGACCGCAAACTGCCTATAATCCAAATTCGCATAAAAAAGTTACATGAAAAACTCCTTTTGATAACGTCTCTCCCATTTTGGAAACTCCCGTCAACAACAGAGTCAGACAACAAAAAAAAGACTTTTCTCTCAACAAAAATGTTTATACAAGTCATACGGTTACAGAGTAGCTTCACACCTCCACCCACCTCACCTCACTCACGATGATGGTCCTTGTTTGTATGTCGCAGTCAAAAGTCCCAACCCCGTAATGTTGTACATTAAAAAAATACGTACAACAACAGCGTACTTCAAGACTTTGTTCATCTGCATGTCATATGTCTAAAGGTGAAGTGAATGTAAGCGTTCAGAAGTGAACTGGATGACAAGGAAGAACGGAGAAAGTAAAAAAAAATATAAAATTTTTTTTTGGCGTGTTTGGGAAACTGAACGGGTTTGTGTGTGTCTGTGTGCGCTGTGCAGGTTGACTGGTGTCGTTCGTTCGTTAGTTTCTTCATTTCTAAATGCATACGATATGGGGTGACCATTATGAAGTGTTGTCAGTGAGAATGATAAGATTGTGACAGTAAAATATATTTTTGTCTAAAGGTGAAGTGAATGTAAGCGTTCAGAAGTGAACTGGATGACAAGGAAGAACGGAGAAAGTAAAAAAAAATAAAAAAAATTTTTTTGGCGTGTTTGGGAAACTTAACGGGTTTGTGTGTGTCTGTGTGCCCTGTGCAGGTTGACTGGTGTCGTTCGTTCGTTCGTTGGTTCCTTTCTTCATTTCTAAATGCATACGATATGGGGTGACCATTATGAAGTGTTGTCAGTGAGAATGATAAGATTGTGACAGTAAAATATTTTTTTTCAGAGATAGTAGTAGTATAGGAGAGAAGTAACAACAAACATGGACTTTTTCCTGCAAACATTATTTTGGTTTGCAGACGAAAAAGAATAAACGACCAAAAAAACATTATTCAACATTGCGTGTTATTATCTTCTTTTCTATCTTTTCCTGGTGCTTTTTCCTTCTCCGAAGGAGGGCAACTCGTTTATTTTAGTCTTCTTCTTCTTCTTCCAGCCAGTTTCAGCAACCAAATGATGGTTAAACTCACTTTGTTTCTTCGCTTTTGAATAATGTAGACCAGCAACTTCTTGGAACGTTTTTAGTAGTTCTCCATATTTCGATTTGTGTTTAAATTATCATCGCGTATCTCTGGGTAAAACCTTTCAGCAGCGCAATGCGAGTGAGAAGTTTTATTTAAAGACACTCGTGCATGTAAAAAGTTTAGAGTACTAGGCCATATATTATCCATTATCCAATCCAACGTTGTACCTGCTTAGTGCTAACGTTTCATATTCCGTGTACTTTTGTAAAGTGTTTGCGCAACATAACACGTGTATCTACATTACATTATACAATACCAATTCTTCCAGACAGTCATTTTGTTTTAATGTGCACGTTTGTTATTCGTATTAAGCCGACGAGGTTACATTACTAAAACATTACATTACTCATCATGATGGTTTGCTAAAAAAAACAACAACTGTGTGAATTCTACGTTCAATGAAAACGAGCAAATTTGCTGCAAGACACTTTAAAACAACAAGTATGCTCAATAATGGGAAGGCATTATTCATGGACCACTGTATTGATTAATGGACCGCTATTACTGAATAATGGCAATAAGTGTTAACGTGAATGAAAAGAAATTTTCATGCTGCCGCTGCTACTACAACACGTTAAATTAATGGTAAATGATGGGATGCAATCAAAGCAGCCAGCCCATGCCAATTTCCAACAGTACAAGCAGCATTCCAGCGTACTCAGAAAAATGGGCTACCAACGCAGCCAACACCAACAACATTGCGGCAAGAAACGGGGAAATTGTAAATTCGGTATGATTTTTTAAAAGCCAGTTTGGAGTACAGCAACTTTTGTACATTTAAAAAAAATTTTCTGTAGCTGCATAAAAAAATCCTCGGCTATTATTGCATTTTTGAAAATAGTTTGTTCCAATTCCAACGCGCTATATATGTTCCAAATGGAACAACAGGTCTTTCATCATATTTCATCATCATACACATATTCTGTACCTCTCAAAAACTTTCCATTCTTCTCTCCTATTTTCTGCAAGAATCCATCAGGGTTGATTAAATTCTTGTCACCTATTATTACTTTACACCTCGAGAGCTTTATTCTTTATGCAATAATAAAATGCTAGAGCGTCAGGAAGTTGTACACACACACTTGTACATACGTATAAAGTGGATTTTTTTTCTCGCTGATTGTACAATAGTTTTGTTTGCTTTTTTATCAAACGAAAAACTCGGCATGCTTGATTAACTAACCCACTCATACTAATGACACTATTTCCTGTAGGGGGAAATCGATCAGCCACCTCCGGAATTCCGGGAGGAGCTCTTCAAGTCGTACCAGGACGTGCTGGACGGCCATGTAAGTGTGCTTTTATGCTGCTTTCTTTTTTTTGCTAAATTCACGCGTGTTTTCAACAAAATACATATTATTATTATTATGCCTACTTTCTTGCTTTCTCCCTTCTTATCCTATCGCATGCTTTACATCTCCTGTTATACTTATTTATCTGGAGTACAATTTCCCACACTCACTCACTCTCTCGTGTACAAACTATTATTAACCATCTCTCTTCTATTAACCGATATAATAAGCACGTATTATAAATAAGTGTTGAGTACTGTTTACCCCTTATTTACTTGATGAGCCAGCTTTTTATCAACTTGTTTTGGTTAATTAGACGGAAAGCTAATAGTTTTTTTTAAAACCTAATTTAAAATGAAATGATATTCTCTTTTGCAACTTGTTAGTCAACATTTTTTTTGACAAACACACGTAACACAATATAGCTTCAAGGTCTTCAAAACAAGTAATAATAATAAAAACTGCTTGTTCGGTTATTGCTGTGTGCCTGCCTGCCTAGAAAAAAATATCATTGTCACTTCATTTACGACAAAAAAAACCACCATGAAAAATAAATTATGTTCATTAGAAAAGTTGTCAACTATACTAGCCCCAAGTATGAAATAATAAGTAATGTGCTGATGATATTGATGATGATGATGAGAAATGAAAAATGTCATTAGTAGAGGGATACCTGCGTGTCGATAGTCGATACTCTTGGTGGTAGTAGTAATAATAATATAGAATAGGTGATAAGTGTTGTATAGGCTATCATATTATTATTATTATTATTTCACTAGTTTCTCTTTAGAGCCAGGTAGTACCGTCAAGAAGAGGAAAACTAACAAGTGCGGACAAAGCTTCTCTGCAGTCGTACTTTTTCTCTTGTCATGGTCAGCACTACTCACTGCTTTCCTCTGTGTGTGTATCGCGCTGCTGGCTTAGTTGATTGCTTTCATTCTCATTTCCGTTTGGTGTTTTCCACTGGTCACTTTCTTTTTACTCGCTCGCTCCAGTTTACTTTGCAAAACCAAAAAATATTATCCAGCCAGAAGATACATTTATTACATTACAACAACAGCAGCAGCGGTACAAATAAAATAGAAAAGAGAAAAAAAATAATTTAATATTATTATTCAGTGTTTTCAGACAGATTGCTTTGTGCAGTAGTAAATAATGGCTGTGGTGGAGAAAGCCTCCTTATTTTTTATTGTATTTCACGAGTTTACCGTGGGATTTTGTTGTTTATTGTCATTCTGTCCTGCTGCTGTTGTTGAGAGTGGAGTAGTAGAGTAGCATAGCGCATTAGTGTAATTACATTTTTTATGGTGGTGTGTGTTTACTTTGAGTGGTGGTGGTAAATGAGAGGTTTTAAATGAATAACCCAAATTTCTGACAGTAAAAAATTTATTGTATTTTGTGTGTGGTCCAAAAAAAAAGTTGTCCAACATGACGAGTGCGGTTGGAGTGATAGGTGACAGTACAGTGCTGGACACTTTACTTCAAGAATACAAAGAGTGCGAGGACAGAATACGTTCTCACGAGAAGGAGGACCCCCTCATTTTGTACTATGTGAAGCAGTCCCGATTGAAAAGCATAGAGGATGTGATAAAAAGACATTCGGAAGTGACCGAGACCTTGAGAAAGCGTGTCATGGAAGAGCTGAACAAAGATTCTTCGAATAATGCTGCTGGGCCGGCTCCGTCAGCTCGTACCTTGCGGAGTGCTTTGATAAAAGCAGGCGATGCGGCAAAGTTGCCAAAAACTGAACAGGAAATGATTGCCAAGCAGAACCAAGTAGTAAGAAGAAGAGATGAAAAAAAGAAGAATTTTTGTAAAAATTTTTTTAAAAAATGACATGGAACAGACAGGATTGATATATGGGATGTGGGATATTGATAAAATTTTATTGGTGCAATTTTAGGAAATTGCCGTTACAGAGTTGGAAATGCTCTTCCAAGAAAAAGCAATACTCGTACCTTGCGGAGTGCTTTGATAAAAGCAGGCGATGCGGCAAAGTTGCCAAAAACTGAACAGGAAATGATTGCCAAGCAAAACCAAGTAGTAAGAAGAAGAGATGAAAAAAAAAGAATTATTGTAAAAAATTTTAAAATGACATGGAACAGGATTGATATATGGGATGTGGGATATTGATAAAAATTTTATTGGTGCAATTTTAGGAAATTGCCGTTACAGAGTTGGAAATGCTCTTCCAAGAAAAAGCAATACTGGAAAGCGACATTTCAGGAATTGAAAACCATTTGCGCCAATCTCACTGCGGACTACAAGCGTCAGGAGGAAATAGCAAGTAAGTGTTCACTGAATTAGATATGACATGATGTGCATATAGCTGTGTGGCTATTTATTCCGCTGAAATATAAATGGCATGCCAGGCAACTGTGTTGTGCATACCTACTTGGATTGTAATCATAATGTCAACGTGTTCGTTAAAATTTGATTACATTTTTTTTTCTTTTTAAATTTTTCACAAAAGGTCAGCTCTCGGTTAGTTCCACGGGCAGAGGTGAAATGGCTTTGTTGGACGAGCTGGCAAATGTGGAAACACGAAGAATAAAAATTTCCGAAGTGTACGAACGGTGGAAAGAGGCTCGTGTTCAGGTTGCCGACTCTTGCAGACAGTTCTCATCAGCTTTGGAGAAATGGCGTGAAATGAAAGATGATAGGTAATCGATATATTTATGTTAACTCGTAAACCCCGAGAAGCTGGCTATTTTATTATACTGACGACTGACACATAAAAAAATGGAATGTTCATTATAAATTGGCACAAAACATTATGTGACAATAATTTACTGGGCTATTATAAGGTGAAAGTAGGTAACGCGGTGTGGACGGTAGGCGGTTGTAATTATTATTATTCTGAGTGTATGTATATCTTACAGTGTAGATAATCAATACGAAATTGCTGAGGAAGTCCGTGACGAGCTAATTACGGCCCTTCAGTTCCTGGCAAATGGCAAGTTTTATATTCAGCATGAGTTTCCCTACTGTACTAAGCAGGAGATGTCTATATTGACCAAGGTGAGCATATATATATATTTTTTTTTTTTAAACAACTAGTGTAAATGTACGTTGCGTCTTAACCATTAGTTGTAATACGCTGGATTTTTTTGTACTCTATATTTTATGGAGGCTCTCACCTACATATTTGTGGACATGAGGACAGGAGAAAGAAGACATCATGCTGACAGCTGCTACGCTGCCTTTCATAACCGAGCCGTGGCCTTGTATGCTTGGGTTGATACTGTAAGTCAACTTTTACTTGTGAGATATTGTCAATATATGTATTTGTGTGACACTTTGCTGGTATTTATTGCATGAATTTTTATGTAAACTGCTTTTATATTTTTTTACCATTTATCCCCACACACACTAAATACACATTAAGCAGCAGCAGCAGCACAAGTTGGCATTGTTTTATGTTTCATGGCCTCTTGTGTCTTGGCCTTCATATTTGTTTTACTTTTACCTTGGCAGACACTAAAGGCTATAATCCAACCTGTCGTGTTACAAACAGCCGAAGATTTAAAAAGCATAATGGAGGAGCTTCAAGAGCTACGCTTTCAAAACATCAAGGATCAGGTATGTATATACATATTCGCGTGTTAAAAAAAACAAGAAAATACAAAAGGAAAAAAATGTACCACAAAATTTGCATTGTCTTTGCATTGTCAGTTTCCCAATGTGACCTGGCAGCACACCAACAACTCGGACTCGAGCCAAGGATAAAGAACAGTTGTTGTCTGAAATCACCGATGACTTGCTCGATGACAAAGTGTCTGCGGAACTACTTCAGCAATTAGACCTGAGTCAACTCGCCCCGCTACCAAGAACGGTAGACATTTTTGGAAAGCCCACAGAGGATCTAGTGGAAAGCTACAAAGCTACCTTACGAGAGTCAATGGCAAAGGAAATCAAGACGAAGGCATCCGTTGAAAACAATCTGGATGAGCTGGTGCAGACGCGGAAAGAGTCCTTGACTGAAAAGAACTTGGTTGAGGAGGACTCTGTTGAACTGTCATGAAAGTCATAATTTTTTTGCATGCTTTGCGAAGATAAGTGAAGATAAGTTGTATGCATTTCATGCAGGAAATATTCTTTTACAAAAAAAAATGTCTTTGAGTTTGCATACATTTCATATAATATCCATTTCGTACAACAAGAGAGCACTTACTTTATTCAAATTTCATGTCCGTCAATATATAAGTATTTAAACTAAAAAGTTGTTTCATTTTTTGTACAAAAAGACTACCCAGAGACTAGTATAATCACAGGAATAAAATTATTACGAATAGAGCATATAACGTGTAATTAATTGTATGACTATTTTCTACTTTATATCTTTTTGAATGTTCTGGATTACAAATTAATAATTAATTGTGACATGTATGAACGTAATAACTAAAAAATATTTCTGGAAAACTTTTTGTGCTATGTATGTAAGTAGAAGAATTTTTGATGATTATTATTTTATTTTTTTAGTAATTCAGACTTCTTTCGTTAAATCCATTGGGCCGAACGACCAGGTTCCCTCGCCCGAAAATCTAAGTACATGCGTGTGATGCTTAAAAAGTGTAGGGCGATGAGTTATTGTCAATAAAGTTATTCCTTCTGCAGTTATCCTAAAACGACAAAGGAAATGCGCATTATTAAAAATGATATGCCAGCTCATATACATAATTTGCAATAATGATCATTATACAAATTATAAGTTTCTTACATGGAGTACATGCTGTCCTCAACGTCAATGCTGACGGCAGATGTGCATTCGTCCAAAAGGGCAAAGCTGGGTCTACGAAATGAGTAATAGTATTATTATTATGAGGCAATTTATTATTATTTTTTTGAAAATGCACGTCAAGAGTGGTAGGTAGTTTAATGACATGTTCTCTCTCACTCAGAATAAACAACACAGAGATCATTACATTGATTTCATGGAAGATTCCTGTTGTGACAAAAGCACAATTTGCTATTTTTATTACGGTTGTGCTCATATACCTCTGCGGAATATAGAATAATCGATTAACAGGCGGTCTGGATAGATAGTCGCCGTACACAGGCCACAATCCAGAGAGAATACGGAAAAGACTCGACTTTCCACATCCGTTCGGTCCTGTTATGAGTAGGTGCATGCCTGGTTTTATCAGCAAGTCTAATTGGGGAACTATTACGTCTCCGGTTGGCGTCACCACCTTTATTTTTCGCAACTCGATAATATTGCTATAATTTTCCTCGACAGTGCCTGGGAATTCAACCAATGTGTATTAGCAGGCGTCAGGAGTGACCTGAATAGGGGTCTAATGCCAAACAAAGGAATACGAGAGCATACGCTTACCCAGACGTAATTGCTCCTCCATGCAGGACTCTCGAACATACGTGCCCCCAGCAACTTCTCGGAAGACTTTAAAAATATTGGCTACACGAGACGAGTACCCGGCTAGCTCTACAATTTCTTTGTAACTTGTCATCAGTACGCTCAATAGCGTCGCCACCATTCAGAAGAAGATTTTTAGTGGTCATGTAATATTCAGTTCTGGTTGCCTCGCCAGTTCCGTTTGTAAGGCCATACGCTAAAGAATTAAAAATTAACCTCGCATAATTTGCATATCATTCATTTCCATTAATGTTGTGCATGAGCAAACTATAATTACCTGTTATAATCGGAATGGCAGTGACCACCATGCCAGATCCAGCCCACACGTATTTCATCAAAAACTGCTCAAAGAACACGTACCAGAGCCTAGCAAAGTATATTCTTTTACTCTGTCTAATTTCCTTCCTGAACGCCTCTTCGAGAACGCGTTTTTCCACCTTGTCGCCACCGTAGAACGCAATTTCCTCACTGTTTGTGACTATTCTTGAATGACAATGACGCAGCTTTGCTTTGAGGTCCGCTTCCTCAGCGACCATTACCCCAAACTTTGGTGAAATTGCCTTCAAAATCTCACCGGTTAGTCCAATCACGCCGAGTGTTATCGCTGGTCCAAAAAACATGTTTGATCCAATGGTGCGGGCTCGTTGAAGAAGTGTTACTGAAATTAGCAGCGCGTCCAGCAGTGGCTTTGTGATGTGGGAGTAGAGATGGGCAACGGATGTCGTGAACTCTGTAATGTCCTCAGTCAAACTATGGTCAGGATTTGGAATCCTTGTATCAAGGTTTCCAACTCTGTTCCAAAATTAATAACTACTATGTCATTTCTGTACAAAATAACTAGAAATTGTTATTTATCAACCTGTACAAAAGTTACCTGTAATAGAGTTGATTATCAAAGTACGACTTGTAAGCCTCTTTCACCAATTGTGATCTTAAACTAAGAGCCAAATGCTTTTCCAGAAAGCGTATTGATGAGTTGCAAATACATGCCGGCACTGCAATGAATAGCCACGTTCCAAGTAGCGCAAAAAACTTTGAAACATTTCTGAAAAAAAAACAAATTATTAATTATTTTTGACTGAAAAATTGCAGTAAAAACTGTAAATTAACTTTGCCAACCTCTGAACAATCTCCTTTACAATTTTCCCCTCCAACTTGGCCACGTAAATGGACAGAAACGTGCGCATGAAGAGAGTTCCCGTGTGCAAAAACAAAATTCCTACTTGCTTTGACCACACACTCGGGATCATAATTTTCAACAAGAATTTCATCTGCTTCAAGAATTCCAAGTTGAGGGCTGGACCCTTGCTACGGGGGCGACCCTTGCGTTTTTTCATCCGATACGCTTCTCGAGCAACCGCCAATAATGCCACAAAAGACCCCGAAATTAGGTACTTTTGAGCAGTGCTCATTTTCATAAAGAATAAAATCCATTCTGGCGGCAGCCTTCCAGCTACGCTTTCGGATTAGTTTTGAGAAGGTGGATGGCATCGTGTGAAATATTTCACTAATATTTTTTTTAATCTCCTCAGACGAATTTAAAAGCAGACCAAAATAATGCTTACCATGTGACTTGATTTATTATAATAATAATAATATTTGCATTATTTACTACAACGCGTAATCCCGTATAGAAAAACAGTAGTGCTGGCTGGCTGTATTCCCACTACTGTTGTTGATGGGTTCATTCAAGAAAGACATTTTTCATCATAAAAACTTATCACCAATAAAATAAAATATTTATCTGTGAGCACACAACAAGGTTGTTTTACTCAATACATTGAGCAAGCGTTTTATTGAAACCTAAAACTGTTGATAAGAAAAAAATATATATCATTCAATAAATTGGTAATCCGTTTCTGATGTCCTTCCTCATCATCATCATGATATAGACATGTCGTACGATACAAATGTACTTTAACTTTTAAAAGCCTAATCTTTAGTTTGAAGGGTGACAGTCGATATAAATATTGAAAGCACTTTTGGCATTATTATTATTATTATGGCATATTGCACAGAAGAGCTGCGTCCATCCATCATAGCTAACACTGTACTCGGTCGTATCCATCCGTCAGTCAGCTTGCTCAACCATGGAATAGATGATGATGATGATTATAATGTAATGTCATATACTACTTGTTTCAGTCGTGCTCCATTTAAACAGCAGTTCCATTTTAACCCAATTAAACCACACTATTTCACGTCACACAACACAGACATTATAAATATGAATCATGAACCAGCCAACATGGTTAATTTTGTACTTTGTACTGTTGATGATTCATCATCATAGCAGTACTTTTCGTAAATGTTTCCTGGCGATTGGGAATGAGGATGCTGTCTTGCTTCTGTGCATGGCTCGACTGGACAAGTTTGTGCTGACTGAGAGCTATATTGGCGGAGGAGTTGATGTCAAAACTTGCTCAACAACGTGTCAGCGTTGCTGCATTTCCGTTTGCAGTAGAGCAATGATTCCATGTGAAGTCAGTCCCGTGCTGGATGAGACTGATACTGTTTTTTGCCTTGATTTTCCACCCTGTTGGCGTGCCACAATAAAAAAAACTATAAGCGTGCTATCAAAATTTTTGAATACTCAAAAAGCTAAATTCTAACTTGGTATGCACACACAAGTCAATAAAGTCATAGAACATCAGTTTTACGGTCAGTACCAACTTGGGTGCAAATAAATCTTTAAAAAAAAATTCTCACACGCTTTTGCAGTAGAGCAATGATTCCATGTGAAGTCAGTCCCGTGCTGGATGAGACTGATACTGTTTTTTGCCTTGATTTTCCACCCTGTTGGCGTGCCACAATTAAAAAAAAAACTATAAGCGTGCTATCAAAATTTCGAGAACCTAAAATATCTATAAATTCTAACTTGGTATGCACACACAAGTCAATAAAGTCATAGAACATCAGTTTTACAGTCAGTACCAACTTAGGTGCAAATAAATCTAAAAAAGAAATTCTCACACGCAGACGTATACGGAACCGGTTAAATTGTATACATTTTTTTATAATCTTGTAATGCTACTGCTGATTTTCTGGTGGTTTAGAATAAAATGTTATTATTTTAACTGTATCAACTTTGACGTAATGTATTAGATTGTAATCTAAAAAATTCAATATCGAGGAGCATGAAATGCCGCTTTTGTATTATTGCATGATTGCATGACTATGACTAGTGGCTCCCACGATTACATATAAACAATGCGTAGGTACGTTAATTAATGAATACAACCATGTCAAACATAAAGTTGTGGGAATGCGCATGAATGAACTACATAATGTATTATTACATGACATGCAATGCAACGCTATATATTTTGCTCTGTGATTTCCAGAAGATACCTAGTACATTATGAGCTTGATGAGTTTCTAGAAGAGAATTAAATTATGTAATTGTATAGATTGACCAACTTTTAATGATACATCCGTCTTCTTCACTTTTAGCAGCTCTGCAAAGTATTTCACTATCGCAATGTTTGCTTCTCCATCCATAGGAGGCGCAGAAATCTGAACACCAACGGCACTCTCTGAGATGTCTGCAAACATTAAGTTCTCTCATTTAAATTTTTTTTTTGGTATTCGAAACTTATCTGCCTCTGCACTCATTCTAAACTGATAACAAACCTGTGATTGTGTTCACTTTGGCTCCTGGCTTCACCTGTATTGAGATGGAAATGTCGCCATCCTTTCCAACAGCAACAGGAGATTTAACTGCGCTACTACTGGTTGCTGCACTTGCATTCTAAAATAATAAAAGTGTAACTGATAAATGACCAAAAATTTGCTTCCATTTAGCCCAAACAAGTTACATAATGCTTGTAAAGATTTCGTTTGAGAATAGTATTTTCTTTGGAAATGAAATTTTGAGAAACACGGAAAAGTTTGTGGAACAGATGACAGAAGGTTATTCAAACAGCCAGTAAAACGATTTTGGAGGCATTCAAGTAGGTACGCGGTACACGAGAGGAGACGAAGATGCACGGGAATGAAAAGTGAAAGGATGTTGGACGGATGGAAAGAGAAAAGAAAGTTTGTAACACAAATTATTTATCAACGCTCCTCAGAAAGTGTGTTATAGATTCTAACTTTTCCTCAATGTAATTAGTGATTTCACTTGAAACGATTCAATTATTAATGTCACACTGATAAATTTACAATATTTTTTTGGACAGACCATTTCTGATGATGATGCTTTGCCCTTGTTCTTTCCTGTTTTTTTCGGCATTTTGGAAATGGTGGACGTGGCAGATGTAAATAGTTTAAAAGATGGAAACAACTTGAAATCTAAATAGTTCACTTTCGTTACACTTTTGGAGAACATTGAACATTAATGAATTTGAAGAAAGTACGGGCATTTAATGCAAGAAAACACAGACTTTCACGGGATTAGTAGTAGTAAAAGCTTGGGCGCTGTTTGCTACTCATATAGTAAATGTATATATCGATTTAAAAGACGGTTTTTACTTGACTTGTCACTTTAAGATTTTAATACGATTTTAATTTGAGCAACGATTTTTAAAGTTAAATTTTCAAATGTTGAGTTGGGGAACAGTCAGTGGTCGACTTGCTGAAAGTAAACAAGACGGTACAAGCGCGGCTTAGAATATAAACTTTCTCAAGGACAGCAGCAGCAGATTCTCTCTTTGATCATTAAGTGGAAAGTGTGCTTTTCTTGTACAGTTTTGCATGCAAGGCATATATGGAATGGAATGAAATTTTTATATGCATGGCATGGGTAACTGAACAGCACATTTTTAATTAAAATTGTTATTGTTTGTACATTATTTACAAGTAAAACGTAACACTATATTGAAGATCTGGGAAATCCCGGGGGTAGTTTTAGATCTGGCGTCTTTAAAAACCGTAAATACAGCCACTCTATCATGTGAAATTCACTTGTACCCATCAGTGCAAGTAAAACTACCCTTTTTACTTGTCCTATTAATATTTTAATAGTAATTTTCAAGTTCTGCATGGCATTCATAAGGTGAAATAATTTTTTTCTGACCCTTTTCTAGTCCCAAATGAACTCCGTAAAGGCACGCAGAGTGTGATTCCGGTCAAAAGAGAAAACTTCTGTCCGGCTGCCTAAATAATAATAAGCATTTAGGACATTGTACTTTTAGTGACGCTGAATAATGCGTTAATATTAATATATTTTTGTAAAAACGTTTGTTCCCTACATGATAAAGCAAGTATTCAAATGCACACTGCATGACCCCTCCAACCAAAAATCTTTCGATGACACCAAGAGCTAATTTCACAGTATGAGAGAACATGACACCAAGACCGCGCAGAGTCTTGAGACAAACAACCCAGGTAGAATCAGAATCTTCAATTATGGGAACATCTAATTCTAATTCGTCCATGTCATTTTCAGCATTGGTAAACATTACTGTTATTTCAGCCAAACCACCAACTAGAAAAGAAGAATGCATGTAAGAATAATATGGACATTAAATAGCATCGTAGTATTGAATTCATACCGAGGGCCCCAACCAAAAACGTTTGACCTTTAAAAGGTATGGTCCAGTCGAAATCGATTAGAGGATTGTCGAGAAACGTAATTATTTTTACTTCTTCGAGCAGAGTAGAGAGTTCAGCGGTAAGGAGGAAACAAATCAAAGCTTGCCAAAAGTCTATCAGTACAAATTATTTTTTAAAGAACGCCAATAATAATTATTGTTCTGCGTGTATTTAAAAGATGGCGTGTTCAAAGTAGTACCAATGTTTCGAAAGTGAGTAGAACTGAGGCAAGTAAAGAGCCCCATAATTCCACCGCATATAAATGCTCTCACAATGTTTTCTTCATCATAACCTATAATTCTCTATTGGCACAAGTGTTCAGAAAATTTCATTATTCCCTATTTAAAATCATTGTTTTAGTTGGGCATTGTTTATTTCTTGGTTTACCTTAAAAATACAAGCATAGACTACACCAGAAAATATGTTTCTTTCAACAATTTTACAGAAGAGCCTGACACCAATGTGCATCCAGTTGAAACAGTTGGCTGGTTCTTTAATTCTAAAAAGAAATACAGCGTTTCCATTTCTGTCCACTGTGGGATAAAGATATTCCCGTGAAAATCTAAATCGGAGTCCGAGTTGTGATGATGCTGTGTAGTTGGTAAACATTCCAATAATTGACGGAACTGGCGGGCAAATTACAATTACTACTTTGTGTTTTTCAATACATATTTTTTTAATGCCAAATTTTTATAATAAAGTACTACGTGCTTTGTGCGCCGACCACAAAAGAATACCAGTCAATCCGTAATAAAGATAAAGCCATTATTATGCTGAATGATCCAGAGAGATTTAATAACAAAAAACTTCTTAAAGTTCTACCCTTTGATGGAATTAGTTCTATGGAATGATCAGGTAAAAACTGACGTGAATACAAAATACAATGCTCAGAAAATGCTCAGAATGAATGATGTCACTCGCTGATTAGTGATTATTTTAAAAGACGTGACAAAATCGCAGTTTAAAGAAATGTCATTGGATACTATTAGTCGTAGGAAATTCTGCGAATGGAAGGGATGGTGGAGTGGATGTGAGTTCCTTTAACATTTATTGGGAAACGAGAAGAAACGTTCACTCATGGTAAGTGAGTACCAATAAATATGTACAATGAAATGCTTTCACCAAATAAAAGTCTTTAGTTCTTCGTTTTGGTCATTCAGTGGGTGGTTCTTGTTAAAGCTCTCAAAATTACATGCGATGGTTGTGCTGATGATATAATATGCGATTTGAATTAATTTGATACAGAATGGCTTAAAGAAATATTCTATAATGAGCTTCATGGACCATGTCACGTGTCTGGTTAATGTTACTGTAAATTTGCCTTGAATAATAATTTTTAAAAGTTACGACCATTTTTATAATTATATCAGAGAAAAAGTTTTTTTCTGAAAATAATCATTTAAAATCTTTTTTATTTATTTCTTGGCATGTTTCATGAAAACAGAGCGGATTTTTGGAAGCGCATAGTCAATATCTGCCTTTGTAATGTTCATGGGTGGGGACATTCGAAACGTCTGTAGTAGCAAAAAAATACATAGTTTAGAACCTTTGCAATTATCAGAAAATATGTGCTATTGTTGACTTATTTGTTGTTATTACATTTCCGTAGTGCCCTCCTCTTCCCACCAGTAATCCTTCGTCTTTTAGGTCTTCAAAGATGTCCAGAACTCTTTCCATGGGAAGCTGCTTTCTCGTTTCCTTACTTTCAACAGCCTCCACTCCCAACATCAAGCCTTTTCCTCTCACATCTCCAATAATGTCACACTCTTTCCTGAGTTTCTCTAATTCTTTGAGGAAATATGTGCCAACACTTTTACAATTCTCCTGGAGTCGCTCCTCTTCAATTACCTAATTTAATTACAGGTAGTTGCGTTAACTTGAGTAGAATATTGGACTGGGCAAAACTACATATTTCATACCTCGAGAACAGCTCGACCAACCGCACTTGACAGTGGGTTCCCGGCAAACGTATTAAAATGATTTGCATTTAGCAATGAATTGGCAATGGCTGGTGTAGTTACAACTGCTGCCAAAGGGAATCCATTTCCTAAAAATGAAAAGTGTTTGTGGTGACGTTTTCCTCCAACTATTAATTTCGTCTGCTGTTGAAGCGCCTGTATTAAGCTTACCAATACTTTTAGCCATTGTTACAATATCGGGCGTTATGCCATGATCCTGAAAATTCCACATGCTGTCTCCTGTTCTTCCAAATCCAGTTTGAACTTCATCAGAAATCACGACACCGCCGTTCTTCCTAACTAGTTCTGTTGCTTTGCTAACATACGTTTTTGGATATTGAACTACTCCACCGACCCCCTAAAATAGATAGTTTTATCTAGTGGCTATTTTTTAAATCTTTTATTGGCTACTGTTGAAAGAAAGACCTGTATGGACTCGATGAACATTCCAGCAACTTTTTTCTGGGGGAGTGAGTACGTAAAAACTTCTTCTAGCTGCTCAATGTACTTGTCAGCGTGCTCCACACGACCCTGGCGTACAGTTACAGTTGCATGTGCGATCTGCTTGTACTGGGGAATCTCTACAGTTGGAACCTCCCCACAGTCCCTTATATACGTCTGGGTTCATTGCCTAATTAAAAAAAAAAGGTTTTTGTTTTACTTTAAATTGGTACAGTTCTTGTCTCCAGTTCCATTTATGCGTTTGTGTTTGTACATGGTGAATTCCGGAATAAAAAGCAGAGGACGTTTGCTTCCACGTGGAATGTCCTGTAAGACCCATTGTATTTGGGCTCATCCCATGATACCCGTTACGCAACGCGATCAGATCAAAATTGCCTGTGTAAACTCTGGCCATTAAAATGGCCAAGTCGTTGGCTTCAGATCCACTATTGACGGGATACACAACCTGGACATTTTGCAATAATTATGTAAGTGAATGCTGCATTTCATGACACATATTGTTACACCTTTAAGTGTCAACCTTTAAGTCTCCCGGCAGTGTTGCTGCAAGTTTGTCACAATATTCGTGAATAGGCTCATTCACAAACACGTTAGAGGTATGCCACAGCTTGTTTGCCTGTTCTATAAGTGCTTCGTTTAGTTTTCTGCAATGTCAACAACTCAACAATCTGATGGCATGAACTTGAATTTTTTGAAACCGTAAGTAAATGCGTATTTATCTAACTCACGGATGACAATGACCTACTCCAACGGTTACAATGCCGCCAAACAAATCCAAATATTTCTTTCCTTCCGTGTCCCACATCCATTGCATGGACGCATTTCGGAATACTACGGGCTTTCTAAAATATGTTGCTTTGTTGATGCTCCCGTGAACATTTGTTGTACGTATTCTCTTAACATCCTCAGTAGTGAGGGATTTCTGTAATTTAACAGGAAAAGGTAAACTCCAATAACACACGGAAATGTGCGCTATTTACCCTGATAATCAATGCTTACCCTGAAAAGTCTAACTGTCAGTCTCATTTTCGATATGGAAAAAGACAAATTACCAAATCAGTTTAATCTAAAAAAAATATTCGGCAAGTTGTGGTGTCACACTTATGACTTATGTAACAAACATCATCTAGGTTAAAACCCAAACTGGCTGGAAACAAGGATTACTTCATGGATGATCTCTCTGGGCAAAAGAAGATTATTGCACAGATGCAAGTGTGTCAACATATGCTCAAGACTGAATGTCCAGTATTCTGTCCATGAATGAATTTAAAGATAAGAAGCCCCAGCATCTCTACATCTTTTATAAAGTTTCATAAGACAGTGCTACAAGTTATATGATGCATTATGCATACGTTGTGCATGCAAGCTATATGACACTATACCAAAAAATCAGGATGCCTCTCTAATGCTGTGCTGGACTGCATGGTGTTAAGTTTGCATCAAGGGGCCAAATGAAATTTCCAAAAATTTCCAAGTGAAAAATAAAATTTCAACACGAGATGAAACAATTTAGAGAATAACATATTTTATTAATGCGTAAATGCATAATAATAAATTTACTTGCATTTGAAATTTTACGTAAGTGATTTAATCGCATCGTATCGAATTGTCAG
>JAHZMT010000626.1:0-18781 GCA_027743785.1 Sinhomidia bicolor | reverse complement strand
TTATTATGTTTTAGCTATACAGCATTCTTAAAGTAGTAGATTTGCTTGTAAGCAGACGGTAGACGATGAATGATGAAATAGTGTTGTTGTTCATTCACCTCTCTTTCATCATCTCCATTTATCACACCAGCTATGTATGTACCTATGTATGTATGTAGTAGCTCTGACCCTTTTTATACCATTTTCTCACCCATTCAATCCGAATCTGGGAGTTGTTCAATAATTCAATATTAACAGCAGGATGATGATACTGACTGACTGAGTGTGTTATATATAGTCTACATGTGTGTTATGCTTCTCTCCTATTTTTTCTTATTCTTTTTCTCATACATTATTTCTTTTGGATTTGGATTGCATCACATTCTTGTTTGTGCTTTTTTTCCTTTACATTTTTCTCTCTCTTTTTTTATTTATTCCTTATGATCCATCCATCCACACATTCAGTTATGAAAGCAAAAAAAGAAACATGCGTTTTTTTTATCTCACCCACCAAACATTAAATACTGTAAACATGCCACATGCAAACAACAACACACAAGCAGCTTTCACAACTTTCCTTTTTTCTCTCTGAATCTTCTTCTTTTCTCTCCGACCTTCACGACAAAACAAAAAAATATATATAGGGTGAGTGGAAGCATGTGTGTGTGTGTGTGTGCCTCCGTGCCTGTTTCCTTTTTTGCTTATCGTTTAATCATTACACTTCAAGTCACATACATACATTTTAATGGAAAAGTTCACATTTCATCCGCTCTAGTTTAATATCATTCCTGTTTGCGTTACACATATTTTTTTCGTTTCTTCTTCTTTCTTTTTTTGCCTGTGGACTTTTTTTCTCCCACTCCTGCTATTAAAAAACGCATGCCTCTACCATTGGCAATGATAATACTCGACTTTTTTCCTGGCTTAAACTTGGAAAGAAAATATAAAGCAGCATGCTCTTCTCTCTCCGTACGTGGAAGAGAACGACAGAGGGGCAAGCATGCATATCTGGGTATGTTCATACCCGGTGTCAGTTTCAAGTATGCCAGTAGTGTGCCCCCTGAAAGTAAGAATAAAAAGGGAAAAAAGTCTTCAGCAGAAAAAAAATATATAAAACTACTCGCTCAACTGCACTGCTGAAGAGAGAGGAAAATATTCATGAACATTTGTCCCTGAGGAGTTACTCAGGCAGAAACACAAGTTGTGCTGCTGCTACTACTGCCACACTGATTCTCTCTCTGTCGCTCATTTCTCGGGGCTAGAAAAGCTGCTAGCCTGGCTGGCACTCTCTTCTCAAAAAGTAAATCTGATTCTTTGAAAGTATGTGGCTTTATCCTCATCCCACGTTTGATTGTGACATTCACACAGTCAGAAAGAGAAAGAATTAACTTTTTTTATAGTTTTCTTCTTGTCATGTTGGAGGAGCAACCTGTGCAAGACACTATCTCTCTCTCTATGTGTGTGTGTGTGTGTGCACCAGAAAAAACCTCACTCTATTTTCCTCTTGCGTTATTCACGCAACCATAAGCATTGCTGCTGTTTTTACTTTTGCACACACAAATTTTTAATCTAATCGTACCCAACAGTAAGGAAAATTCAAATTTTTCTCTTTGCCAGTTTCACCCTTCAACCTTGAGATTGATGCTGCTCACGCTGCTGCTGCATTAATGATATGATGCGCAGCAGCAGTGTACTACTAATAAGAATACCCAGATTAGAAAGGACATGGCCAAAAAGTGGCTGGAATTGGAAAAGTTGAACAAACTATTTCATGCAGTTTTAAGGATAAAGTAGCAATTAAAATGGGAGAAAGCAATTAAAATATTTTCGGTCAAAAAAATAATTTTCTTATACCCTTTTCATTTTAACTATTAGTCTGCTTATTATTTACTACGTGAACCATATAAAGATTACTCTCTACTTTTACTTATTTATTTGCTTAAAAGAGAGAGAAAGAGAAAGCAAATCTTTTTACATGGAAGAGTTGACCTGCTAGCTAATGTGTCAGTCACAAAACGTTTATAGAGCAGTGTTGAATGAGTACTGGACAGAATACTTGAGTAGTTTTGTAAATGAGCTCAATGCAAAAGAGGCTGCTGCTACAAGTGAGCATTACTATTCTCATTATAACCCACGCTGCTTCTCAAATAAAAAGTGCAATAGAATATTTGAGTAGTTTTGTAAATGAGCTCAATGCAAAAGAGGCTGCTGCTACAAGTGAGCAAATATCTGCTCTTTTTCTCAGAGAAAATAGCAATAATAATAATGTTAGAGAGTTAAAAGTTTAATTAAGGACTACCTATTGCAAAACGTTATAATATGCTTACTCTCTTCTTACGCCAAAATTGACTGCTCTCTTTTCTAAAGAAAATTCTTACGTATTTTTTTGTTTCGAAAAACATAATTTTTTAAATATTCCCTGTCTTCGGATTTATGATTAATTAAAAGACTTGAGTTTGAAGAAGAAAACTACTGTGTTCAAAGCTGTATATATATATTTTTTCTATTTGAGCGTTAAGCTTTCCGGAACAGTAATTAGTACTATTTTTTTCTTTTGAATTTCACATTATTATTAATGTGTAATTTTCAGATATTGCTGCTCCTACTGCCACTGACACTGTTGACAGTTACTATTAATAATTTACAACTTTTGTAATACAACTTGAAAGTCTGAAACTGAGGCAATCTCAGCGGATTCTCAACTTTTTTAATAACCAGTAGTACAAGTAGTAGTAGTGAACATGGCATAGTAAAGTTAATAAACAAGTATTGAGTTGCAAATGAACATGTTCATCTTGTTCCTTCGTTGAATATGACATTAGCAACATCAGTACACACATCTGCAGAACTAGAGAGGTCTCAAAAAATAATCTTTCAATTTCAATTCAAAAAATCCCATAAATAACGTTTTTCAAGTGGAACTAAAGAAAATGAGAATATTTTCCATTCGAAATTCTATGAACCGAGCAATTTTTTAAAAATAAAAAATCTTGATAAAAAATTGCATCCTCGCTTGAATATATATAGGTATTTATATTTCTTGTTATGATTTATTTTTATTCTCCCTTCCATTCCTTTTGTTTCCCATTTGGCTTGCAACTTAAAAGAACTACTGTAAGGGAAAAAATATAATATATTGTTGCCTTTTTTTTTAAAAAAAAAGTCTTACATGACAGTAAATTAATTGCTTCTTTAAATGTCACTTTTTTATGGAGGCTCTTCTTCTAAGAAGCTATTTTGCTAAAAAAATACACAAGTAGAAAATAATATATATTGCAGTAGCAGCAGCAGATTATTTATTATATTGTCGCTTTACAAAATAAATCTTGTGTTTCTCCAAGAAAAGGTATTTATCATTTTAAATGTCTGATGGAAAATTAATTATGTTGAAACGAAGGGAGTTAATTACTATACAGCAGCAGATTATTTATTATATTGTCGCTTTACAAAATAAATCTTGTGTTTCTCCAAGAAAAGGTATTTATCATTTTAAATGTCTGATGGAAAATTAATTATGTTGAAACGAACGGAGTTAATTATTAATAAGCTTTTTTGTGTAACTTTTGAATAATGCTAATGTAAAAAATAAAATGGAACCGTCTGTATTTGAACTGACTAACTGACTGTATATTATGTAAGTTTATATTACTTTTTACATTTTTTTTGTTGTAAAATTAATAAATAATACATCTATTTCAGCTCAGCTTCAGCTTTCATTTCGACGCCGCTACATACAATTATTTGAAACGTAGGTTTAGTGACGTATCTTGTTGAATTTGTAATGAAGTAGCATGAATGCATCAAGAGCAAGTTACGAAAAACATATATTACAATAATAAAAAGCTGCTTTTGTACAACTTTTAAGTAGGATTTAAAACATTCAAAGTATTCATCTCACAGTGAGCAAAATTGAAATTTCAATTTTGACGGTTGTATAATCGGGAGGAAGTATGCAGTATTTTAATAAAGTTACGACACAGATGTACTTTGCTTTTATTACGACATGTTTTATTTAAAAAGCTCTTTTATTTTTAACATTAAAAATTAGAAATGGTGATGTTACCCGTGTGCTGATAGATTTTTTTTCCAGATTTAAATAAAAATGAAAGTGAAAGGTAAATAGGGCTGACAAGTGAACGGGTAGAGTAGCACTTACTGGGGATTCAGTAAATAAATACGTTGACTTTGATTGATCTTTTGCAAAAACTCTACACTCATTGATTGTTGTGGTGTCTGTAATTGTCTGATAAAAACGAAAAAATTACGGTAAGCATTTAAAAACAGCCTAAGCATGGCATGATGACAATTTAACTTTACAACGAGCACATTGGAAAATTCCAAAAAAACCAATCTTTCAGAAACCGTGCAAATTCTACAAGAAAACCGCTCAAACCTCAAATTCCGCAAAAAAACCGGGTCGCCGTAAAATCCGTAATGATAACTGCGACGAGGTGGGGTGACTGTCAATTCAGTTTAACTGAATTGACAGTTTCAATAATAAAGTAAAAATAAATATACGTTGTACTGCATTAAAAGTTTTTTTGAAGGAATTGATTGTTATGACCCGTTGTACATGCACATGTCTGTAAATCGCCATAAACAGTGCACTGCACTGTAGACACTACCAAATTACACTTTTGTGAATAAGCTCAACTAACAAAGTTATCTCTTGTGCTGCAGCAAAGGAAGTTTGTTGGAATCAACAGATCCTGTAAATACCACAGAGAAGCTTGAAAGCACTCATACCTTTCTTCGCAGAAGGATTGAAATGTTTTCTCACAATTTAAACCTGGTAAGGCAGCGTACAACTCATCACTCTACTTTTTCATGCGGCACATACATACATCCATTCATTCATTTTCTACCTAGTTCTTGCTAAGCTGCTGCAGGAACTAAATTTTCTCGAAATACATAGGTAAAAAAGGAATCGGGAAAACCGAAGAAAGTTTTTATTTTTTTTTCTTTTGCGAAATAAAGTCGATTCTTTATTTCCACTTTGGCGTATGCATTCCAACTTTTTCCCACATAAGAAAAACTTTGAGGACATGCATGTTTGATTTCCTCCCATTTCGCATCTGTCGCTCTCTTCTCGCTATCTCCATTATCATCATCGTGTCGAGAGAAAAACTGTGAAGACGTATCAGGGAGGAGTGTAGTGCAAAGCGAAGGAATCATGCTAGCATGATTTTCAAATAAAATGTGAACAAGCAATGATAAGAATAATAAAAAATATACCGTGCCAGCGCAAAGTCTCTTCAGCCTATAGCTTGCCTTGTCATGCCTGCGCTCCTTCCTCTCTCTCTCTCTCACACGCAATTGCAAAATGCAAACTTAAGCTTTTTTAAGCTGATGAGATACCACTTTGGGAAAAGACTTAAAAGAATATTACATTTCATCTTCATTTCACTCACATCGTCGAACAGTGTGTAATATTACCCGCTACTCTGCTGATATGATATGATGATATGCCATGATTTTTTTCCTCCCCTTCCCCTTCTTCTTCTTGCGAAATAGTAATAAAAATGATTGCAAATAGGTAGTACGTGTTTGGAGCGATCGCGTAAGCGTCTTTAACAATATTACACAAGTTTCTTTTCCAAGTAATATTTTGAGAAGAGAAATAATATTCATCATCGTCATCATCATCACACACATAAAGTCATTCTCTTTTTATAGTTGACTTGACTCTCTTCCTTATCCTTCACTTTGACTTGTTCTTTGATGTCTCCAGTCAAAAAAATAATGATGATATGAATTACAATGAAGAATTATTATTTGTCTATGAATAGGAAATGCCCAGTGAGTCTACCAGTGAGTGAGTGAGTGAGCAGAGAGAGAAGCAGGGTAAGAAACTTTCATAATAATCATTCAAGTCAAAGAGTTAAACTTTCCCGTTTCTCATTTTCTTCCACTTTTTTATCCCTTCTCGGGAATACAAAATTATCATTTTTAATACCGCACTCTCTCTCTCCGAAGAAAATGAGAAAGTTACGCAAATCGAAAAGTTAATAAATACAGGAGTAGTGTGATTGTATATCAAAAGGAGTTGAAACTCTTGAAACTGAGGAGGAAGCAAAGACAGAAGAAGAAGAAGTAATAAAAGGAAATCAAGCTTGCATATTACTTTCCGATTCTCATAAAAAACCATTTCCATATTTTTTTTCCAGCGAGTAAGTAATTTATTGCCTCCGTTAGTGGAGGGAGAGGAACGAGTGGGGTGGAACTAACTAACGAGCAAGCCCACACGAGGTGCATAAATAAATTTCTCTGCAGGAAAAAAAACAAGTGCACAGCTCTCGTGTAGTTTCCGTGTGGTGAGCTACAACGTGATTGCTTCACTTTTACAATAATAACAATGTAATGTGATGAGTATTGAAGTTTAAAAAAAATATATATTTCTGTGAATAATATTACTAATATTGTAGAAATCAGATGGGGGAAAAATGTCGAGCATGTTTGTGCAAGCTTGGTGTAGTTTGTAGCCTCAAGGAAGAGGGAAAAAACGGTGTGTTTTTTAAGTTGATGTGTGTGCGTGGGTGTAACAAGATTAAAATAGTGCATAGGTACAGCCGTCGGATGGTATCTTTTCTTGGGAAATGCGTACCCACGAGACATGCTCTCGTGTGTTATTTGTTTGGGGAAAGAATTTATTATTCCTTTTTTCTGCGACTTGAAACTGGGCTAAGCACTTGTCTGTCTACACTCACCACTTTAGTAGCTTCCGACCTGATTTAATGTTTACAGTAAGCACTGCTCTGCTATGCTCTCTTGTTGTGCATTGCCAAACTCACAGAGGATACCTTACAACTCACTCCCCATTCATAAAACTTCAATTAGCCTGGATTTCATTCACAAATAAATGGGAACATGGCGTGTGGGCGGCGGGTTAGTAGCAGAGGAAAGAAAACGTAAAGTGCACATATTGCAGGCAGGTTGTTCCAGCAAGCTTCTTAACATTCTTAACAAAAATTTAATTATTTTAGCATCTGTACGCGATTAAATATAAAGTAGAGCAACAGTCAATACAAAAAAACCTCACCTGCAACACTACTACTACACTCTGCTGTCGTGCGAAATGCTTTTCGCGTGATATCCTTTCTCTCTACTCTTTCATTTCTAATTTGGATACGCCACAACTTGTACATGCACACTAACGTAAAAATGAAAGGAATGATTACATTTGAGCATATTAAAAATCCGGTTAGAACTTACATTCTTTGGGTAATTGGATGGTAATCGGAAACAAAATTGAGTATGAAGAAAATATAGTTTTCACAAATTAAGCTTCCATAAACTTGTACAAAATAAAGACATCAATCCATTATTTATACTTTGATAATTAAAATGTTCCACAAAAAGTAGCGTCATTATTATTATTATTGCTAGCGAAGAAGCCTGACGAATTTTTCCTTTCGTGCACGTACTTTCACGCCGGACATAAAAATTTATCTCCTCAAAAGTTACGTGACTAGTAGGTAATAATCGAGGTGTGTGAATAGTAGCTTCAATTGAACAGATTATACAGACGCCAATATTTACACATGGAGGAAAACAGAACTATTTAAAAAAATTTATATGATCATGATTACCCCACTTTTATTTTCACTCTTTGTGTTATCTGCTTGTTAGTAGGTACAGTGCTTCCAAATGAGTATTGCTTTCTCATTAAAACTGTAGGGATACACGTCCGTGCTCACTTTGTGTGAAAACATCTAATTTTTATGTAAAATAAAATAAATGATTGCACGTAAAAAACAGGCTTAAGCTGCTCATATCCACCCTGTTATTATCAACATCAACTTCAACGCTGCTTTCTCATGACATGAGATCCAATTTTACCTTTTCATTTGCTTTTTTTCTCCCTCTCTCACCTAAATTCATTCAGCATTCTGTGATATAATAATAATAATATGCTATTATTATAGGTAGGTATATTTTTCTGTACGAGGATCTGTTTTTTTATATTAAGCTGCAATCCTCCCAAACCCTTAACTTGTCACTCCATAAAAAACCCTCTTTATTTTTTACGCTCTTTCTCTTTTCTTCTCTTCTCCTTCTCGAAAGCAGTAAAAATTAATGTGTCAAGTTTTTATAGCAGATTTCCCACAACTCATTCCTCTTTCCCTTATCGTGCGTGGAAGCACGAGAATGTATGTGCCACTTTGAACCTCAATTTACTACTCCTGTTATCACATTAGATCACACATTTGTCCTCTTTAATCTCATTTTCTTCTTTTTTCTGATGAAAGGACGTTCCGTTTTCTCCAGCCTGCTCCAAATTCTTTTTTTCTCTTCTCCTCTCCTCATCTTATCCCTTCCCTCGTCACAGCGATCATTTATCCCCACACCAAAAAAAGACGATGTTAACAAGGCTAAGAATGCATATGCGTTGCTCGAGCAAAAGCATCTACTTATTTTCTGTGCCAAATAACACCACCACCGCCATCAGTCCCTTTCTGTCCGTTGAGAATAATATGCGACAGTATAAAAAAAGGAGAAAATAGCTGCCCATCAATTTCACGTATGACATTCCATTAAATCATTCCGATTCAAGAAATAAAATAAAAAAGGAAAAGGGCTTCCTGCTTTCCTATCCAGTTGGATATATTATAGAGGAACGACAACTAACACACCAACCCATCAAAGATGCCAGATGCCATTCATTCCCTGGTCGGACCTCTATAAAAATAAGAGCAGAAAAGCATGATCGGATTCTTTTTTTTTATTTCCACTCCATACGCCTTTGCAAAAAAATTTCTCATTTTCCAATTCCTACGAGGGCACTTGTGCTGGGTTCAATAGTTCATGTGATATTTGTGCTTTTTCTGTTTGTTTTTTTCGGAACATTTCTTTTCTGTATTCATAATACACACACACACACACGCTGTAAATATTTTTTCATTGGCTGCCAATGTCGAGAGTCAATGAAACGCAAGAAAAGAAAATAAAAGTTTCACGTGCCAGTCACCATCATCATCATCCTCCTCTCTCCATATTACAGTATTCTGATGGAAACTTAATTATGTAAAGCTTTCCTTTTCTTTTTCTCGTTTTACCTTTGTCTTTGCATGATTTCCTCCTCATTCAAGCGTCCACTTATTTTCTTTCAGCGACTTTTCCTTCCACCAGCAGCACTGCGCTCGGGTAGTAGTAATAATAGAGGCAGTAGTAGTGGACCCGCTTTGATGATCAATGATCATCGACATGATCATCATCATCATCATAAATATTTATTGGGACAAATAGTGAAAAGCGTGCACGGGGACTAGCAGCACGTCCATTTCCTGTAATATTTATTTTAGTATGTCCAACCAACTGCGTTTGAAATGGATATCGCATACAAAATGGAGACACACAAGCCAGTGAGTCGCTAGGAATAGATGATGGCCGTCTCTATAAAAACTTGTTTTTATATAAATATGTCTCTAGCAGAGTACTAGCTTCAAGTGTATGGACGTCAAAACGAAAACGGCCACTACTGCTATCAAGAAAAAAAAGTCAATTGCATGAACACATGTGTAGTATGTAGTAGTATACTACGCTTACTTAATTCTAAGAAACTCGCCCCTTCTGAAACACTTATTGAACCTACAACATTCTATATTTTTTTAAAGAAAAGAAGAGGAAGATACCTAAAGTGAAAACTGAAATTGTCAATATTTTCTTTGACGTTATCAGAAGAAAGATAAATATCTCAGGATGCTGCTGCCTACACTAGCCATTTTCCTGTGTATTGATGAGTTGTTGTTAAAACTGTGGGTCCATATTTTTCTACTTAATGCGAACCCCATCACAAGCTTGTGACAAAAACAACAAATTACATAAATAAAATTGACATTTTTTATGGTTTGTTCTTGGGAAAAAAGGATAACAAGTAAAAATACGTTGTACTCTTGAACCTTCAACTGACAACGTGTTCAATTTCATTTCAAGAGAGAAGCGAGATGGGCACAAGATGGCCCACGTCAAGTCAATATTTGCCTTTTGCATGGACGCCGGAGGAGAGTGGACTACTATACTCACTTGTTTTTGTTAACTTTGCTGCCGGTTCCTTCCTATTATTTTAAATACGTTACGGGTAGGATGACGATGATGATAAGTAAATGTGGTGGAAGTAAGGTAAAGCTTGTTGTTGTGACTGCGTTTTTATATGTTATCATCGCATGTGTTTCTACAAAATTCTGTATGATGGCGAGGAGGATAAATAGAAGATGACCTGGTGTGGGCCTTCTTGCCTGAACCCCAAAGAAAAAGCTGTGTCCGGATTACCACGACGGGATTGTGTGTGTGTGTGTGTGCAGGGGAGGGAGGGAGAAGTTGGGACTGTTGCTGGAGCTGGAGAGCATTTTGTGCTTTTGCCGGATTTTGAGATTACAACAAAGGCTTAGCAAAACGTGAAAAGGCTGCTGAGAAGAGAACGTGAGCTGCGTAAGAAAGAAACACACGCTGACGACGAGGTGATGTGAACGACAAGATTTGGGAGCAAAGAAAGGATACAAATTATTGTTGTGCTATAGTTTTATATGGTAAAGCAGGTATTAGAAAACATGAGCAATTGTGCCATTGTAAGTAATATCAGCAGCAGTAGAAACAAATGCCACCACCACTATACAGATGGTAGTAAAAAATTATGAAGATGCAGTCATGTCAGCAGGTAGTCCGCCTGCCACGAAAACATAATAGTAAACTCTCATTATGCACAATGGCACATTAACTTACATAAATGTTGGATATAATAATAAAGTGTACTACCCACAAAAAAAGAAATAAATGGTCTGGTGCAACATTTTTTTTTACCTTTTCGCCATTTTCAACTTTTTAACAATTCCATTCAGCTAAACAAATTGAGAAAAAAAGTGGTTTTTCTTCTTGTTCCTCTTTCCATTTTTCCACATTGGCAAGCAAAAAGTGGAGAGTGAAAAGACAAGAGCATCTAAAGAGCTTGAGAGTACACTTTTCTTCACAATAATATCTCTACTCCCACACACATTTCAAATCCTTCTGGAAAAAAGGGAGACATACCGACGTGTATTGAGGTAGTAATACAATAAGAGTATTTCCATTGTTTGCCCTGTTGCTGTCACCCATGTAGGTACAAAGCATAAGGAATGCATGATATATGCATATTTCCCTGTTTTTCAGAAAAAGGTAATGGCAAAAAGCGTTGACAAAGTTGACATTTTTTTGTAGTAATAAAAAATGCGATAGTGAGCTGACATATTTATGAGATTGAAAGGGTGGACGTTTGATGGACGTTTTTCCCATAGTTTTTTTTTCTTCTTTTTCAATTCGAAATAAAAAGGGTACACGTGATGATGATCATCATCATCATCATCATGCGTCTCCATCAAAATGTCTGAAAGAAACAAGTTTTTTTTTCTAGAGAGCAAGAAACGGAGAGAGTGAAGAAAAAGAGCGTTTCATACCAAAAATGTATTTCCCACTCTGTCGATTTTCCAAGTGTAGTAATGCAAAACGTAAACGGTAAGAATGGATGGCCGGCCTGGTGAGCTGACATTTTTTGAATGAATACAAAAGTGAAAAAAGTTGTAAACTCGAGAACCTGTCAAAAAATGGTTTCGATGTGTTTAGGCATCTCCCAAAAGTATGTACACTGTATACACATGACTTGTTTCAAAAGAACCCCTTTTTGATACAAAAGAAAGGAAATATTTCGCTTGGAAAGTTTGCCTACTTTCTCTCCTCCGGTTACGGGTACATACGCATAGGCAGCAATTGTGGCAAAACTAAAGTATAACTTATAATCGTAAAAAAATTGCATAATCTACGTATAAATATATGTGAGAACGTGATAAACGCGAAAAATCAAAAGTGGGAGAAAGGAGGAGGAGAAAGCACACTCAGTGTGTGTATCTGCCAGTCAGCCAGCAAGTATCTATCTATAATTGTGTTAACACAACATGCTAACAAAAATCTCAATGGTATCTCTCACTCGCCTTGTCAGTTTACTTTGGAATTAGCAACTAAGCCATTTCCAATTCCAATCTTCTATCGACACGATGCTATCATGCTATCGAGCAACAACTCTTTCTTTCTTCTTATTGACATTTTCTCTGACCCAAACTACACGCTTCCTTCTTTGGTCAAAACTTTTTTTTCTACTCTTGTTTAAGCAACCAAGGCGGATTTACTAGTATTTTTTATGAGCATGCTCCTTGCGTGTGTGTCCATCCGTATGTTCGTTTACACACGGGATTATTCCTTGCCTTAAGCTCAATTTGAGATTCTTGTAAAGCCTTCACAGCATTTAACAAGTAATGTCGGAATGCAAGCGCAGTTCGTAATTTTATTTTGAAACGCAATCCAAATTCAAATCAGATTGAGACTCGTTCTCGGCATTTCTCTAGATTTCGATTTCATCCGTTTATTATTGTTATTATTATTATTATTATCCTTTGCGAGTGGTAGCTGGTGGAGTGCATGAAAGTCACTGAAGGACACTTGTATTCTCCATTTGTAAGTCCATCCACTTGTGTGTATAGAATAGAAGACGGATCAAAAATTTTCCATGAATTTATGTACGGAAATACTCTCAATTTTTTTTCTGTAATCAGTTAAATATTTGTATATCTCCAGCTCCAGCATTTTATCTGTATTTATGTATGTATGATCCCACAATGTGCAAAGTGTGTACATGGACGGTAATGAAAACTGCATTTTTTTGTTTGATTTACTGATGTACACACACACACACACACAAACCACTTGAGCACTCCAATTTTTTCCCCTAGTTTTCTACTCATTCCCAGGAAGCACGCACGTCATCCCACCGAACCTACAGTTCCCTTGTATTTTTTAGCAATAAAAAGTAGAGTAGTACTACTAATATGAATGTAGTGTGCACATATCTATTCCAAAAGTTGATTTTCCCCTTGAAGCTGGAGGCGCATGTTAGATAATGTTTAGTGAAGCATGCATAAGTAAGAAGAGGAGAAGAGAAGAGAAAAAAAATGCTATACAAATATTTTAGCTTGGTTTGTGAGCTAGCTCTGGAGAGAGAGAGAGAGAGATAGCTCAAGCTACTAGCACTACTCTCATCATTTCATCATTGCATTAGTTTTCCCAATCCTTTTTTTATTCTCTTCATCCTCTTTTCTTGAAATAACAGAGTTCCGTTCTCCCCTTCTCTCCCTGTGCCTGCTGCCACGTTGATACATTTTATGTAGACGACGACACCATCGACCGTGTATACCTAGTGTAAAAATACAGAAGCCAGAGAGCGAGAGAGACACACTAACACCAAGTATTAATTTCGCCGGTAATAAAGTTTCTTTCTTTCTGATAATGGTCGCACCACCAACACACTCACACACACACGGAGAAAGTCTCTGCTTGCTTGCTCAGTGGAAAAGATTCATTTGCAAGTGTAAAAGTTGAGTGAACTTTCTTGTAGTACAACAATAATAACCCATGTAAAATAGGCGATCCACTTTCTTTTTTGACGGCATTATTTCCCTCTTCTCCCTCTTGTCTATTTCACTTTCTCTCCGTCTACCTCTCTAGTGCAAATAGTAGTACACCGGCATGTAATATGGAAATCAGATGGAGCTGAGTGAGCACAACTCTGTATGAATTTTCTAGTTGAAGCTCTTCTTGGAATATCCTGTGCATCGATCTTCTTCTTTTAAAAAAAACAGAGCACACTCCACTTGTCTGTACTCAACTCGCCAACTGGTTTCTGCTAATGTGACAAGTTACTTTTTCCACAGAATATTATGAGAATGCCTTTGAGAGAAAGAGAAAGAAGACAAGAAAAGGCAACTGTTTCAATAGTAGAAAGAGACAGGCGAATGTCAATGAACAGACCTTTGGTGGTGGTGGTGGTGGTGGGTTGAGGAGGAGAAAGCATAAAAGTCCTTCATACAAAAATAGTCATAGAGCGTAGTAGCAAGGCATGTCATCCGACTACAGCAACAGTCATGCCACTACAAAAAGTACACAGACAACTGGTCTGAGAAAACGAGAGCAAGTTTGGAGCAGAGAAGAGAGCACCTTGCTTTTTCTCTTGCTTTCATTTCGCTGCCTACACACCCTTTCGCCCGGAGCAGAGTTCTAGCGTGAGAAAACTAAGACTGTCTAATAGTTTTGCTTGACAGTTTATTGTTACATGTTCTTATCATATGATTATCCCATAAATTCCAACATACATGCATAGTTACGGTATAAGCGTGTGATGTAATAATATGAATAATAATAAGGACACAAGACAGTTGTCCAAAAGGAGCGAAAGCAAGGTTTAACCTTTACACACTATAATTGTTGGACGACCAACTAGTCAGACAGACAGACACTTCAAAACCGGTAGAGATAGCACAATGCTTCCGCTATTTAATAAAAATGCAATGCTAACTTTTATTCAAAAAACTCCTTTTTTTGGTAACAATCTTTTTTAAAATGACTTTTTTTTCTTTTTCCCCCAGAAGAAAAAAAAGGTGAAGGTTTTTACAACAAACCTTTTTTTCTCTCTCTTGCTTTAAGTAAATCAACCAATACACCACTTTCAACTTTTACGTCTCTCTCCTTTTAATGTTTTCGGAACAAGAAGTACGTAGCTAGCGGCATATAAAATAAGTGCGGTGGTGGTGGTGTGAGCAAGTCCAATATAGACGTGCATTTTTTTCGTTTGGTGTTGGTTGTGAGTGGCGCTCTTCTCTTTTTCTTAAAGGTAGAAATGGGTGTACATAAATAAAGTTGGGTTTAGGTAGAGACATGCCCAATCTAGCGTACTGCTTACATTATAAAAAAAATATGTGCACTAGTAGCTTTTGATAGTTTTAAAGGATAGCGTAGTGTGCAGGTATCTTGTTCACTTTCTCTCTCTCTCTCTCTCTCCAGAGAGGTAAATGAAAATGTACAAGGGAAATAAAATAAAAGAGGAGAAAGTTTCAAGAGAGAAATGTAGTAGAGTTTAAGGTGGTGTGTTGTTGTGCTGTATGACCCGGTTTGTTGTGTGTGTATGTATACCTTGCATACTTTCTTTCTTCCTGTTGTTCTACTACCAGCTCCAAAGCTAGTAGAAAGTAAAGCCACTTTATTGAATGGATTGTAAAACCACAAAAAAAAGAGAGAGAAAGTTTTTGTGAGCCTCCACTACATCCACTACACTTTTCCCATAAACCATATTTATATTCTTCTTCTATCCGATCTACACGTACGGGAAAGTGAAAAGTAATAAATATGTATATTATTTTATTATATCACATGATTCCCATTCTGTAATGCAAAGTAAGCAGGATATATATAGAGACGGAGCCGAGAACAAACAAGTTGCGAGACAACAAGGTAAACAAAAGGAGAGAGAGAGAGAGAGTCATGAAAAATTTGCCAAGAGAGCTTGTGTGTACGTACCACACATGCATTTGTACGAGTGCGATGTTCTCTCCAAACTCATAATATATTCTCTATCATAATGTCTAATTAACTCGGAACAAGGCGAAATCATGTCAAGATTTCTTTTTTTTTTGGAGAACCGTCATATCTTTTTTTCGTTATCTGCCATTCTTCTTACAAACGCAGTCTTTTCAACCATTTCCCTGAAGGATTCCCTCATATAATGCGTTATCCAAACTATATATTTTTTTTACAAAATTCTATTTTTTTCCTCAGCAATTTAAAACACTGGCTAGAATACTAAAACAGCTTATAATACCCGTGACTAGCAGCAGCCGACACAAGAAGCATGTATACATGTACCTATTATTTTCTCTATTTGGAAAGTGAACCCTATTACTTTTTTATTGTATGCTCAGCAGTGAAAACGACATGCTCACCGAAACACACAATGATTAGGGCTCCCTCTGAGCCTTGTACCTCTCTGTGGAGAAACCAAAGCAAAACTTTTCTACCGGAATACCAGAATAAAAAAAATGAAAATCTTTCTCTTTTTTTTCACTCGCTTACTCTTTATCCTTTTCACGACTTGTTCTAAAACTAATATGTTTTTTTCCAGTGGTATGTACAAGGCAAAGAAAAGTTCCTACTAGTTACTACTACACTATACTGCCATTGAGCCAGACAAGCAAGAAAAAAATGCTCTCCAATTCAAAATAAAAAGAAGACGACGAGAGAACACAAAGTGAGGGTTCACACACACGGACACAGAGAGAGAGAGGGAGAACAGACCGAGTAAAAAAATGACACAACGTTTTGCTAGCATTTCATGCAGAAGAATAAACGCAGTCATTCATGTAACACATTAGAGCCACACAAAAATCTCATCCACTGTCTTCTTGTCTCCCTTCTTTTCTCTTTTTCTTAGCTTTTATGCTTCCTTTTTTTGAAAAAAGAAAGAAACTTCAAATGTAGTATACACGCTACATACCTAACTGGATAAAAGATTCACCAGAGGAAAAATAGCAACATGACTTCCTATTTAAAAAAAGAGGAGAGCATATGCCTAGCAAGTTAAAAAGTCAAGTAATGAGAGTCAAGTTGTTATCTCTTTTTTAAGCACAGGAAAAAAATCGTTTTGTGAATCACGTCTTTTCTTTAGCTTTGCCGATTTTCCAGCTGCTGCTGCAAGCGCAACTAGAGCAGAGAAAGCAAATGCACATAAATAGTTGTATTCCCTTTCGCGTGAACTAATTGACGGAAGCTGTTCTCTTTAACTACTTATTTGGCTGAGTGAGAGTACGGCATACAGCAACTAAGCAGAAGGAAAGATAATACAATTGTTGTACAATTTCCACAAGACGCTTTTCATTTAGAAAGGTAGAGAAACAATCTTAAATTCAAATGTGTCTTGTTCGCTTTTTGTTGAATGTGTCAAAGGAAACATAAAAGATACATTTTTTTTAAAAAACAGCGAATTTGCAAATAGTCAAAATCCTTTGGCTTTTGCAATGCATACATATGCATGCCTTTGAGAAAAAAAAACTTTTGTGTTTGTTCAGGATTTAAAAGATTTTCTTTTGTGTAACAGAGCATTTCGTGCGCAAGAATAATAACCCAAAAAAAATACCTAAACACTTATTGTGCTACCTACGCATATTATTTGACTTGTGAGAGTTGCATCATTTTTTACATATATTCTCCTCCCCTAGGTTCCCCACATAACTGACATAATATTTTTTGTACATACTTTCACTTTTTCCAAAATGGCTTTCCACTCTGCAAAACAGGTTTTAAATTACTTGTTCTTCTTGTCATGTTCAATTGGAGGGAAAATATAATAATAACAATAATAATAACATTACGCCATATTGCCGTAAACACATTGCCAATTTGACAAGTAAAAAAATTACTCTGTATTTCTCCATAATATTGTATATACCAGTGAGTAGAATGACATTTTACTTTTTGTATTTTTAAGTGACATTTTTTACGTAAGAAAATCATACGGAATACTACTCAAATCGATTGAAGTGTCTACTACGTACTACGCAACTATAAGTATATACACACATATATAGATATATTATTTTTTTGCTTTATTAATACTAAAAGTCTGTAATCCATTTTTGTTTTTTATTTAAAGCTTATTATCTACTCGTGCACCTTTTCCTGCTATTTTTTACTTTATCCTTTTATGCTTTCCACTCTATACACATATAACCACTTCAAACAAATAAAGTTGTTTGGAATGTTGTTGTTCCACCTGAAAGATTACACGGTGTGTGCCATTATCATAAAGTTAAAAAACAATTGTGCGTAAATAAATACACATGTGTCTCGTTGCTTCGCGTGTGAGTAAATTCATTAACAGAATGTTTCCGTAATAAAGGATGATGATGACGATGACAACATTCCAAATAAAAGTGGTATTGTTTGTTTTTCCCTTTTCTCTCTCTCTTTCTCTTTTTTGGCAACTTGTACCTACACTAGCATACAGCTATAAAAAGGCATATAGGATTTTATTCACTGCGAAAAATGTGGCAATAATATTTGTCATCATTTTCAATGTAGCATAATACTTTATGAAAGCCAAATGGAAGGGTGGTGTGTGCGTGGCTGGTAGTATTATTAGTAAAGTGAAAGTCGCAAATACAACAACAACAACTGTTTCTTTGAGAAATATTTACTCTGCGGGGAAAAAGTAGACAGACAATAATAATAGTAAATATCTACGCGTAAACGACTGCTTCCCTTTCTAAAAAAACATCTCATAGTCAACCATATGCATTGATTCTAGTTTGGGAATATTTATGAAATCCTCTCTCTCTCTCTCTTGCGAATACAGAAACGATCTGTTGTTTTTCCATTCTCTTTTCTTCACACGAGGCTCCTCTGCTTTTTCTTTCTATTTATTTTATTCTTTTGTTTCTCTTGACTCAACTCACATCTCTCTCCCTTTCCCTACTTCCTGTATTTTGCCAAGTTTTGCATGCACTGCTGCTGCTGCTTCTACTTCCCGTTCCTTGCAGAAGTTGAATTAGTGTGACCTACCGCGACACACACAAACAACGCACAGTTTCAAATAGAAGCAAATGACTTGTATAATAGTCAGCAACATTATGTTATTACGACACACAAATACTTGCAAACTTTGTCTTCAAATTAAAGTTTTACGCTAACCTTACACTATATCCGGTGGCATATATGCATTTACCTCAGTGGAGAGTGATACGTTTAGAAAACACAATAACAAGTGTATAGAAAGCGGTAAAGAAAAAAACTGTTTACTTTGCCCCCTGCATTTTCCCAGCCGTGGCTCGGCTCACAAGAGGAATAAAAGGGCAGCACAGCAGAGTGTGGGAAGAAAGACAAACTATTAATACAACTTTCTGACAAGATGATATTCTATTTATTTTTCTGCACATGGACTTAAGAACAAATATTGTGT